>PVJS01002480.1:0-84155 GCA_004027185.1 Glis glis | reverse complement strand
GGGGGTGGAAGGAAACACACTATAGCACATGATGTACATACACAAACCTATAAGACTCAATCACTATCCGGAGCATGAAAGGGAGGAAAGGGGGAGGGAATAGGGTGGGATTGAAGGGAGGGCTAAATGTGCAATGTGTGCATGTATGATGTTCATACCCTGACCTATATCAAAATGTATAATTACAATGCACCAATAAATGAACATAAAAAGTTAAAAAAAACCTTAAGCATGATGAGCTGAAGGAATTCTGTACCGACGAAAACACGAACATTGAGGGTTGGGCTAAAAATGAGGAATGAGGCACTATGAAAGTTATCTTAGGAAAGATGGGTGTGGACCTATGCTTTACAGGGTGTGGCTTTGAGGAGAGAAGTAAGTGGGGTTTTTGAACACTGGAATATCTCACAGAAAGCCATAGAGTCAGAGGAAATGGATTTTACTGAGGAGATAGCAGAGAGTATAAAGTACCTGCATTCTCCAAATGCAGGTAATAAAAGAGAGATTGAGAGAGGGTTTCAGTTGCGGTGAGAGGGAGTTTGTGAGTGGCATTGATCTTAGAGTGAAAAATTTGGACCCATTAATGTAAGCAATAGGAACTGTTGATCAAAGATGATGATAACTTGAGGATAACTGAATCTCCAGCTGGTTTTAGAATGAATTGGACAAAAGAAAGATAGGAATTAGAATAACTAGCTAAGAGGCTGTTGCTATCTATCATGTATCTATCTATCTATCCATCTATCTATCTGTCTATCGGACAAAGGGAACCGATACAATCAGAAAACTATGAAAATTAAAGGGAAATACAAATTCAGGGGGCATCCTAAGAGAATTCAGGAAGAAATGAAGAGGAATCTTGTTCATCTAGACCATTGATCCAACTTCAAAATGGAGACCTCAAGTTAATAAATTCTCAGCTAGCATGATCTGCCATTTTAATGACCTACAGAGAGGAGTCACAGGAATAAAGACATTGCCATAATGAATGAGACCTTTGGGCCCTTCCACTCAGTGCACCATTGTCCCCAGCAGCCCAGGATGTCCTGAGGGCACCTGAATACCCACGAATCCAGACACAGACTCAGGGGACCACCAAGTGTCTGTCTATACCACACACAGTCTTGGAATATCTAGGTGCTGAACACAGGACATGTCAGAATGCAGTTCAGAAAGGCATTTTAAAGAAAGGACTCACACACCGGTAACAACTCTCCACATGCAAGTCACATGAATATCTTAGTACCAACTCCGCCTCTGTTGAGGAACACCCACTCAGGAAGGAAATGAAGACCTGGTGCTATTTTTTTTTCTGCTTTGAGCATGTGGGAAGGTTGTTCTTCACTAAAAATCACTACCAGTTCCAATCTCTCACTTTGAGCCTTTCATCCAAAATATATGTAGAAAACTATCCATAGTCACCTCTAAATTTGCTGTTTTTTCTTGCCCAGTATATACAGTAGTCCCCTTTTATCCATAGTTTCATTTTCTGTAGTTTTAGCTACACATGGTCAACCACAGGCCAAAAATTAATATTTGTCTCAACTCTTTCGAGAGGCCACATTCACATACTATAGTATATTGCCATAATTATTCTATTTTATTATTTTTAATCTCTAATTGTGACTTATTTATAAATTAAATTTTACCATAGGTATGTATGTTTAGGAAAAAAACATAGCACATACAGAGTTTGGTACGAGCCATGGTTTTAGGTATCCACCTGGGGTCTTGGAATGTGTCTAGATGGGTAAGAGGGGACTGCTGCTACTTCAAGGGAAAGAATGATTCATAAAATTTATAGCTTTCAGCTGGGTGGGGTGTATTCTTAGTTCTTTGGAGGCTAAGACAGGAGGATTGCAGGTTCGAGGACAGCCTCAGCAATGTGGTGAGATTCTGAGCAACCTAGTAAGACCCTATTTCAAAAAATAAAGTAATAAGGGCTGGGGGTATAGCTCAGAAGTAGAATGCCCCTGGGTTCAATCCCCAGTAACAAAAACAAATTCATAACTTTCAATATCAATACATTAGACTATAAAGGGATCATGATTTTCTCTACTGGAGACCCCCTATAAATACACACACTCATCTTTTGAAGAACATTACTATTGTACTAAGCGGCACACCTGCATGCATTAGTTTGGCACTTCCTGTTATTTGTTTTATAACTGTATTCTTTGATGACTTTTTGAGTGTCTTCTAACTCTATTATTAATTCTCTAAGGGTACACACCTAATGTATTAAGTTTTGATATCATCTTGTAGTTCTCCCTGCCTGTTTTTAGTACACAGTGGGTATTCACTAAATGCCCTTTCCATCAGATCAAGTTGTTAAGTCAGAAGAGAAGTCAATGGTTTATAGTTAGGCCTAAATCTTTCGTGACTGGAGAAGAAAGGAAATGGGCAGGTATTTCAGCCTTAAAATGGCATGGAAATTTTTTTTCCTCTCCCTCTCTCTCTCTCTGTGTAGCAATTCAAGTAGATGATATTGGATTTACCATGTAGCAGGATCATGGAAGTGCAATACAAAACCCAGATGACAGTATGAAATGTATTTTGTGTGTATTCACAAAATTCCACAGAATCAATCAATGTCCCTTTGACCGAGTTAATATGAACTCCAGTGGCAGTAACCCACGGACCTCTAATAGAATTCACTGAGGGGAAATAGTAACAGTTCCCATGGAGGCATTACCTTCACTGCCAAGTGTGATCTATGGATGACAGCCTCCCAGAAAACACATTGACACAATAGGCTGTAATAGCTCAGATGGGTCCTTTATGTGATAGCGGGCCAGTGATCCGCAGACAATGTCTCGCTGGGAGGCTTCTCAATTCCCTTCTCCAAAGCTTTCCCTCCTGCTCTCGGGGCCTGTCCAGGTACTTTCCTAAGCTCAGGGATGTCTGTCTGTGCTCTAACACTATGGAAACGTGCCTCAAGGCATCTCCTTACACTGATGAGCCACTGTAAAGCCAACAAGAAAATGAAGAATCGCTACAGATGGAAGATTTTACCCAATCTGCAACGATGTAGGTGTAGTCGAGTTTGCTTAGGGAGTGTAATTAAGCTCCAATGGCTAGATTTGGGCTTTATTTCTTATCAATCCTTGCTGACCAGTTGAAACACTGTTTTTTCCTCACCTAAAGAGGCCCTGAAACCCCTGAACCAGTCAATCAGTCAATGACTATTTGATGAGTATATTCATAATTGTGCAAGGCATTGCTATATATGTAGGAGAACAATTGCTTCTGTCCTCAAAGAACTTCTGAGTCTTAAAAGGTGAAACTGACTTGTTTAGCCATTATGGGCTAAATTACTGCCTACATGTATTCTATGCCTTGAGATGTTTGATGATTGTGCATTCAGAGCTGCCTGATAAACACCTGTACTCCACACATTGTTGTTTAATCCAGTGAAATGATGGGTCTGTGACCTTGTGTTGGGAAATGACAAAGGTGGGTAGTACACAGCAGAGGAAAGAGTGGATTTGTCAGTGGCTGATGAAAAGACCTGAATCTTACATTCTTAGAGTAAGTCAGGGGTGTGTGGGAAAGAGGATTAGGGAAAGGGGAGAGATAAGAAATTGTTAACATTTGCTGATATCTATTATGCCCCAGACATTTGACAGGCTGCCTTGGTTTACCTTATCAACATCCCTAAGAGGAAGAGATGATTATCATCATTTTACACTGGAAGAAATGGCAGCTCAGAGACATGACCTGTCTTGCCCCAGGTCATACAGCCAGGAAGTGAGGACCCAGGTCTCAAGCACAGATCTCTCAAGCTTGTACTCTTTTTAGTCCATTGTCTTAACTCCCTGGCACCTCACCCCATCATCTTGACCAAAGCTCATGGATAACAACTGTCTCTTGCACATACCCTGCAAACAGTCTTCTTCAAACTAGTCCATGACTCAGAATTGGGCAGAAAAAGGGAGAGACATAAAAGAAGAACAGATTAAAGAGATCACTTTCTGCCAGTTTACAAAGCTGAGGCCGGAGCTGGTATTCTGCCAAGAGGCCTTGCATTTCAGCCAGCATCCATCCTGACTGACCAGTGCAAAAGCCATTGAACATGTGATGTCTTTTTAATATATCACCCCCATAATGTCCTTAGTGGGTCTCTGAAATTGGAGGACACTGTTTGTTTTTTAGAGGGATACTGTCAAATATGAATGCAGCTCTAAAATCAAAGAAAACTATATGAATACCACTTAATGCTGGGATAAAATTTACTCCAAGAAAACTTTCAATCATTAAATATATAGTTACTGGGGATTGAGCCCAGGAGCCTTCTACCTCTGAACTATACCCCCAGGAACAGGGTTGGAACAGGGTCTTGCCAAGTTGCTGAGGCTGGCCTTGAACCTACGATCTTCCTGTCTCAGCCTCCCACATACTGGGATTACAGGTGTGTGCCACCATGCCAAGTTGGTGTGTGTGTGTGTGTGTGTGTGTGTATAAACTTAAGACTGTAAAAACAATACAGGGTTCTCTTTAAAGTTTAAAATATGTATAACTATCTTGATATGGTTGAAACTTATAACATAGAGGAGTTAGATTTTTACTTGTTGTATATATATTTAAAAGACATAACTATCCTCCCATCACCTCCAATATCTAACTCTTCAGAGATAAGCACTTTCAACAATTTAGTGTGCATATAATTTTCTATATTGAAACATAAAATATATTTAAAATATATGCTTGTTTTATAAAAATTAAGTCATATAAACTACTCTGCAGCTTACTTTCTGTACATAATATATCAAGGACATCTTTCCTTGTCAATACATATAGATCCATTTTGTTCTTTTAACAACCACAAGGTTTTCATAAATCCATGATTTTTCATAAGTCCATGGTCTCCTTTTAGCAAATTAAGATCTCATATTTATCTGAGCCTATTTTATAGAAATTCATACATAAATTTATTATCATTCTATATAAATTGCTGATGGACTATTGTACAAATATGATATGTTAGCATTAACATTATATATTTGGTACAATTATCGATTAGCTATAACTTCCTGATACAACATTACACTGATAGTTTAGGCAGTTCACCCTCAGTCGCAGTTGATGGGCCCCCATTGCAGGGAAAATCAGGAACCATCCTAACAGGTTTCAAAACACTGTTAAAACTCAGAATAGTAAATCAATGAGGACTAGAATAACCAGAGAACATTTCCTGAAAGAGTTGGAACTTCAGCCATGCCGTGAAACATAAGGAGGGTTTGGATAGGCTGAAAGGAGAGGCAAGAGAGCGAACCTGAGGCATCAGGACCATGGACAGAGCAGAGATAGGCTGGATAGAAACACACACTTTGAGAGGAGTGCTGCTGGAAAGGGTAGGAGAGGCAAAGTGTGACTTTACGATGAGAGTTTTGAAAAACAGACCAGGAAGTCTAGATTTGATGTTGAAATAGGAAATCAGAACAAACAGACAATTTGGGAGAGTGTTTAGCAAAGCTGGCAGCAATATAAAGTAGGGTATGCCCACAAATAAAAAGGGATCCTTAAGGGCGACATTCCATAGAAAGAATCATTGTGGCCCAGGGCTACTGCTTACTGAGAACCCACTCTGTGCCAAGCCCTGTGCTAAGCATTCGAGTTGCATCTTTTCCTTTAATCCTCTCAGGACCACTCTTTCAGACTGCATGACAATAATCTCATGAGTTAGGTATGCTGAGACTCAGAGATGTTAAGGGACTTGCCTAAGGTCACAGATTACAGAGTTGGAATCCCAATTCATATGCAAGGCTGGGAGCCAGAGTTGAAATGCACATTTCCATCACAAATGTTGTGGCGATTCCATTCTGTATTAGCTCATAGCTTCCAAACGAAGACGTTCTTCCTTTTTCCACTGTGGAAAGGAAGGTGGGCCTTCCATGGAAACCTAAAATTATAGTTCCTTAAAATATTAACAAGCCCAAATCACCCCCAGGATAGTTGCACCCAAGTTTATGAAGTCCTTGAGAAGTAATATGAAGTAAACTAGGATACCGGCTTTGTCAACTCACTTGGTTACCTTGCCCAGTGTCACCCAGCCTCTCTAGACCTCATACTCCTCATTCACAGTGAGGCAAATTGGATGACGTATGGATCCTTCCATGCCCCCAAGTTTCACCACACTCTTTTTCTTTATATTTTTGTTGCCAAACGATGCTGCTTAGAGGAGGACTGAGCTAACAAAGTCTAAATCTTGCCTGGCCACAAGAACTGGATTATGATGTCTTAAAATTCCCATATGTGTTCATTACTTTACTCATTGATAAAGTAAATATTTCTTTGCACCCATTTTTTGAGTGTGTCCTCTGTTCCTATATGTTATTTAAGTCTTAATCCAATCAATCTTTATAACAACCCTATGTAGTGTTTATTCAAAAGAATGAAGCACAGTGAGATGAAATAATTTGTCCAAGATTAAACATCAGGATTAAGCCCAAACAATATCCAGAGGCCCCACCCATCCTCAGTGCTTTGCTCAATACCCATCACACCCATCACACACAAACCGGGAAGTATCCCATTGCCTGTGAGTAGTTAGTTCTTGGCCACAGCTGAAATGAAAGCCTTTAAGAGAGGCTATAGAATTCTGTAGTTTATGTTTTGGAACTCAAAGACTATGTTTGAATTCTAGTTATCACATGCTGGGTGATCTCAATTTCTCTGACCCTTTTCTCATCTATAAGGTAGGGATAAAATAATGTCTACCCCATAGGATTGTCATGAAGCATCAAGATAATGTCGAGTGTCACAAAGGGAGTAAGAAGAAGTGCCTGAATGACTCTGAGAAAATGTTCAAGCACTTTGGATGTTGGAAGGTATTTATAGATAGAGAACCCATCTTGACTTCAGCCACCTGATCATCTACTTTGAAGAAGCCTCTAGAGTCTAAGATATGCTAATTCAGAACTGTGAGCACTTAAACATTGGAGTGCATCTTCATGGAAGAGTGAATTCTTAGGGGTTACCTGTGTTCCCTATAAAGAACCACTGGGAAAAACCACTAGGACACTTGCTGTGCAAAACCATGGAGCACTCTAGAACTCTTCACACTGATGGGGGTTTCAGTTTCCCCTCTGGTGGGGGAATGTGGAATATTAAAATGTCTTGTATTTTGTGTACCATTCACTGGTTGTATAATGATTGTCAACACCTCAGGATCATTGTGCTGGCATGGGAACAGCCCCACAAGGGAGATTAGTGAGGCTATTTTGTACTTGAATTGATTCCTTGAAACATTTCCTAGATAAGACCATGTTATTTGCATTTTCCTGATGGCTGATCCAAATATAGAGCTCCTAATAGTTTGAATAAGATACACAATGAGTTTGTGGCAGTTAAAAGTAAAGAGAAAGAGGAATCAAAATACCTATTCCCTATTTCTGTAAATACTAAATTTGTTTCTCTTCCACATAACTTTGCCTATACAAATAATAAATATTCAGGCTCATGGACCTGCAATTTCAGAGTATGGCAAAAATGAAACTAAACCCACATGAAAACAGGTTATAAATGAGATAGGTTCTGAACTTTTCACTAGAATTATACAGCAAAAGTTGAAATCTAAATCATAAGCATGACTAACCCGTACTTGCTTTGTTGGGTTTATTTTATAGGGAGGGAACCCATGTCTCCACACAATGTGGAGGGGGATGGGCTGATTGAAAGCTGCTGCTGAGGAAATGCTAAGCCCCAGCTAGTCAAACCATTCCATAGCATTGTTTCAGATCCTGTCTTGGGCTGCTCCAACACTCTCCTCCAAAATTTGACTGGTGCACTTGCTTCTGAGCCATCCCCGTACCCATGCTGTGCTATCCACCCTTGCCCTCTGCTTATCTTCTGGGTGACTTTGTACCTGCATTCAGGCTGCCCGGGAGGAAGGGAAGTCAGCAGACAGCATTTTCTCTTCCTGTTCTTCAGGGGCAGAACACAGTATTTTCAGAGAAGCTGCTGCCAAGGGCCTCCTAGACAACTTACAGGGCTGCTACTTCACTTCCGGCTGCCTTCCTTTCTACCCCTTCTGGCCCTGGGAGAAGGAAGCCATTCAATATGCTGCTCTGTCCTGCTGTCTCCTCTGGACCCCTTGCTCAGGAGCCCAGCCCTTTCCAGATATGTGTGTAGATACTGATGTCCAGAAAAAGCCCTTGTAAGGGAAGAAAAGGTAGCGGGCAAGCCAGCCCTGCTGGGGGACACATTGCTGATGTGGTCATCAGCTTCTGCAAGGAATATGTATTCCACGAGGGAGTTTTCTTTGGAGATAGTGGTGCAGCACCAAGAGTTTTGCATGTAATACACCAAATAGCCTAGGATTGTTGAGCTTCTGGCTTCCTGAAGGCGCCTGCTTTGGTGCTATGGAAATTAACTTTGAGCACAGCCTCTGAGGTACATGACTAACTCTTATAATTTAGTTTTAATAATACAGGATTCAGTGCCATGAGGCCAGGGTTCAAGTCCTTATCCTCCCACCTAATAGCTGGGGAGATTATTTCAATGAATTACTTCTCTGAGACTCAGTTTTCTTACCTGTAGAATAGAGAATAAAAGTTCCACTTATCTTGTTGGGCAAGTATGAGGATCAAATGATATAATGCATGCAAACTGCTTAACAGGGGTCTGTCAGATAATAAGAACTCAATACATTTGTTCTCACTGTTATTTCAAGGCACCTTGTACACATTATTTCAAATCTTTTAAACAACCGTTCAAAACAAATGGTATTAACTCCCTTGTACAGATAGGACAGTGCAGACTCGGACAAGACAGGTGACTCGCACCAAATTAGATAACTGTTAAGTAGCAGAACCAGATCTTCTTGAGCCCAGAACTCAGGCATCTTGTCCTGCTCCAGTCTCCTTCAGAGCCACCTTGGTCCCTGTACAAACCACCATCCTGACCAAATTGTGAAAGAAAGTCCATCCTAAGTCAGCTTACCCCACTGGCCCCTCATTTCACTCTGGGGACATATTCCAGCAAGGTGCACTGACTAGACAAAGAAATGCCGACATGGACATGTTTACAAAATCTCTCTCACCGTAGAAACTGTCCACTCTGACAGGCATATTTTAGCAGGAAACAAGGTAGCTCGCTTTCTAACGTTCTTGCTTCTGTATCTCAAAACCAAAGGAGAAGAGCCACTGCTTCTTTTTTATTGGCCCATAACCTTTCAGTTATGTGAGTTTGGCATGAAATGACAGCTGTTAACACAGCAGGCTGCCTCTTGGCATTCCAGTGATGGCTATATTAGTGCCACCACAGGGCCCAGGCCTGCCATAAGCCTTTCGTGAATCAAAGTGCCACTAATTTTCCCTTTATAAAAACCACAAGATGGTATCCAGGCTGTGCTTTTCAATTTATATTGTTCTGCCATGCAGCAGCAAGATCATGAATTTTAAGTGCCTACTGAGATTTGGTCCTGAAACTACACCATGGACCCGGTGCCACCGTGGGGAGAATGGTGCAAAGTTAGTATAATAGTGTTTTTACAGGAAAATCTGATTGCAATAAATCCTGAGGACAGAGGATAAAGTCAGTCGAGGATTCTTATTAAATACTAATTCTCCCTTTCCCCCCTGCACTCTCCTCACCTTCTCCTACATTATATAAATCTTATCTTACATGACTCAGAAGAAGACTAAACATGCATCTTTCTGCCTTCCAAAGATGCTGGTAATAAAAGGCAGAGATAATGGAGATAAGATAGAGGAGAAAGAACTGCAGGCCAGTGTTGATTGTGGCTTCATTAATAATTCATAATCTGTCCCTCCAAACCAAGGCTTCCTCCTAATGTTCTTTCTCAACTGATGTTGCTGCAATCTTCCTAAATATGCAGTCTTCCAGGAACGAGACCAAATATTTAGTGTCCTCATGTCAGTACCCACACTCAATCACTGGGTCTGTGAATACTACCTTTACACGAATGTCTCTCCCCTCCAACCTTCATGTCTATTCCCACTGCTGTCACTCTTTATCATCTAAAAACTGAGTTATTGCAATCATTGGTTTGTGGGCAAGTATATAAGATTTCAACTCTGGCCTGGAATCTCAGTACTTGGGAGGCTGTGTCAGGAGAATTGCAGGTTCAAGGCCAGCCTCAGCAACTTAGTGAGATCCTGTTTCAAAATTTTAAAAATAGGACTGGGAGTGTAGCTCAGAGGTAGAACGCCCATGGGTTCGATCCCCAGCACGCCTCCCCCTCCTTCCCCCCAAAATTTTCAACTCTGAATGCAAACAAATCTGGGTTCAAATTCCAGACCAGATGCTTGCTAGCCATGTGACCTTGGACATGCAACTTAACATTTCCAAACCTCATCTGAAAACAGAGTCCATGGTAAGTAACTGCTCGTTGGGATGTTACAATGATAAAGATAACACATGCAAACTGCTTACATTATTTTTAGCTGTTTTGCATAATCAATTTCTTCCCTCTTTCCTTTGCTCTGTATACCTCTTTCAGCTTTCTCTTACTAAAATAAAGCAACAGTGAGGAAATCTTCTGTTTCAAAATCTAAACTAGGCATCAGATAAATACCAAAAACCTTGGCCTCTCATTCAAAGTCTTTTACTATCAGACCCTGAAATGTCTTTTTCTCCCACCACTGCTCTGTGATAGTCCTCGCTGTGCTGTCCACACACTCATTTCCCTGTTCTTTCCCCCTCCATCTCCACCATCCAAACACACACACACACACATTTTAAGGCCTACTTCGAATTCTGCATTCTTTAACATTGTTTTTTGGTACTGGGGATTGAACCCAATAGCATTCTACCTTGGAACTATACCCCCAGCCCTATTTTATTTTTCATTTTGAAACAGAGTTTCTGTAAGTTGCTACGGGTCTTGCAAAATTGCTGAGACTGGCCTAGAACCTGTGATCTTCCTGTCTCAGCTTCCCAAGTACAGGGATTACAGGCTTGCACCACCATGCCTGGCTATTTTTTTTATTTTGATTCCAGCAAGTCTTCAGGCACAGAACACAGAGTTCTGTACCCACTGCCTCTCCTCCGTTTTCAGTGAGAAATCCTGTATCAAGAACTCACCTGCCCATTTTACACAGAACAGAACTAACAGTGATGAAAAGCCAGTAGCCAGAATTGTTTAGAGGAAAGCCTTCTCATATTTAAGAGAGAAGGCCTCTTGGGGAGATGGTAGTAAACCTTTCCTAGAAATGTAAACAACCAATAGGGCATGGTGGTACACGCCTGCAATCCCAGTATTTGTGAGGATGAGACAGGAGGATTGCAGGTTCTAGACCAACCTCAGCAACTTAACAAGACCCTGTTTCAAAATTCAAAAAAATAAAATAATATAGGACTGGGGATGTGGCTCAAAGATAGAGTACCCCTGAATTCAATCCCTAGTACTAAAAAAACCCACAACAACAAAAACTTCTTTTTAATATTCCAATCCAAGCGAGTCTCCTCTCTCCACCAAACCCTGTGTATTCAATACCTATTTCCTGTGTTACTTATGCTATAAACCACCTACTGCCAACCTCAAACACCTTCTTTCATGGATTTATGTCCCATTTTTGTACTTAAATGAGGATGTCCTTTGGTTCCAAGCCAATGGACCACCTTACAGGTGAAACTGCCTTATCATAAAGCCTTTATATTCTTCAGTAAGTAATTTCTATTGGATGTAGTCCAAAATGTATACATCTAACATGACAACCAGGTTGATGAATTTTGGAAGAAGGTGCCTTTAAATAATGTGAGCTTGGACCCAGAAAGGAGTGAGAGCTTGAGCGTCCTTGATCCTGGCTTGGTGGGAGGTGACATGCAGCTGCGTGAGCAGCTCAGGCAGAGGCTCTCCTTCAGTGCAAAGGAAGGCTCTGCTCTCAGATGCCTGAGGCAGGTTCTCAGAATCAGGGAAAGGGGTCCTTAAGCTATGGTCATGTGTCAGTGAAGAGCCCTCATTTAATGGGGTAGAGACCAGGAAGCCATAGTCCACCTTACTGTTGAGGGAACTCCACCCCAGAGGACATCCATGAGCCTCCTGTAGTATTCCTGTTTATGATCACGAATTCATACCACAAAACCTGTGGTTTGAATTGAGCTGATGAATTGTAATGAATAACAAAGAGGGGACCAGTATGTGGATGGATTCTATTTTATAGGAAGTCAGCCAGCCCTATGCCCTATGCTCTTCCAACCTTACTAAGCAAGTCATCTGGTTTTCCCACCAAATTGAACACTCCAGTGTTTGCCCTCATCCATTTGACAAACACAAAGTCAAGTTCTTCATTCCCAAAAGCCATGGATGGTTGAGGTCAGAGCACCAGAGGGTGAGCAAACTCAAAATCAGAGGTGTCCTGGCAGGTCAGCAGCAGAGACCAGAAGAACTTGCAGATGCTATGTCACAGTGGCAGCAAAAGGACAATACAGGGAGGTCACTGGGAGATAGATACCAAAAATAAAAAATAAATCATAACAACCAGGAGAAAGAAGCAGGCTAATGAGAGGCAGGCGTGTTGGTATGATCATCCCCTTCAGCAGCAGCATCTTTCTCTTTTTGTTATTGTACTGGGAATTGAACCCAGAGCATTCTATCTCTGAGCTACACCCCCAACCCCTTTTAATTTTTGTTTTAAGCTGGGTATGATGGTATATGCCTGTAATCCCAGTACTTGGGAGGCTGAGACAGGAGGATCACAGGTTTGAGGACAGCCTCAGCAAGTAGTGAGACTCTCATCAACCTAGCGAGACCCTGTTTCCAAATAAGAAATAAAATTAGCCTGGGGGTGTAGCTCAAAGGTAGAATGCCTCTGGGTTCAATCACCAGTACCACAAAGAAAAAGGTAATTTTTGTTTTAAAATAGAGTCTTGCTATGTTACTGAGAGTCTGGCTAAGTTCCTGGGGTTGGTCTTGAACCTGCGATCCTTCTGTCTCAGCCTCCCAAGTACTGGTATTACAGGCATGTATGTGCACCACGCCTGGCTATTGCAATCTTCTTCATCATCATTCTAGGTCTACAGTGCCCCCTCCGAACCCCTTGGACTTAGATGTGCTTTGGAATTCATTATTTTTTTAAAAAAATTTAAATACATGAATTAAATTGATTTTAATGCATTAATATTTCTGCAGCAAATTGTACCAAGTGGAATTAGAGCCAATAAGGAGCCTCCTGCCATTCAGGTCAGGTTTTGCTACCAAATGAGTGTGACCACCAGATTACAAACAAGAAAAACAACTTTTGTCCTTTAGAATTTGGGGAGTTTCAGAATGAGAGACTGTGGCCTAAGAGAAGTTGTCCCAGGTACTGGGTGAGGGTCTCCACACAACTGCAGCATTGGGCGATAGTCACCAGCTCTATTGTAAAATGAGGAAACGGAGGCCTCAGGAAGTTAACCACCTTCTCGCAGGCATCGGACGACTCCACTGCCAACATGCAAACCGGGCTACGGGCAGGGATAGGATTTTTACACAGGGTTTCTGCTGTTCTTGGCCAGGAAGAGTCACAGAGCTGGGCATGGTGGTGCATGCTTATAATTCCAGTACTTGGGAGGCTGAGACAGGAGGAACATAGGTTTGAGGTCAGCCTTAGCAGTTTAGTGAGACCCTCAGCAACTTAATGAGACCCTGTTTCAAAGTAAAAATAAATAAGAAGGGCTGAGGATTTTCACTTGACTCCTATTAATACTAACGAGAGTGATCTGCCAAAATCCCTGCAAACAGAAATGAAAATATATGCTTTCGTATAGAGATTTCCTGTTACATTGTTGACAATTCATTGTGTGATGTGATCAACTTATACTATAATAATGGCACTTATACATCAAACTTTGAAGATGCTTTTTATTGACTTAATGTGAATATTATTGCCATCGTTTATTACAGAGAAGTATCTTGTAGTAATTGAAATACAATATGGTGTCATTAATCATCCTGGATACAAAATGTTAACTTTAAACTGGTCACACTGTGTTAAATGCTTCTCTACCCATAAAACAATTTGATTTTCAAGTCTGTAAAAAGATGGATGTTTAGGATTTAGTGTAACTAGAACTGAGAACACATTTCTGTGTTTGTTTTCTCAATAATTTGCTTCAACTGAAGTATGGTTCTGTTAGGGTAGACTTTCTCTTCCATTGCACACTTACTGGATAAAATGGTTGAAGTCATGTTCACAATGACCAAGGAAGGGGACTGTTTCCCCTTTCCTCTATGTTGACCTGGAGAACTAGTTAACAATCTTATCCATATTTTCAATATTTAACTCATTGGAACCTTAAATTTAAAAAGTGGTATTGTCAAGACCAAAAAAAAAAAAAAAAACACTGAGAATGAGTTGGGGGATGAGAACAGATCCGGCACACCTGTCCCTTCTCCTGTGTTCTGCTCCAGGAGCCCCATTTGTTATCAAGTAGTGCCTAAGACTGACATTATATTTTATAGGTCAAATTAATTCAGGGTCTCAAGTATCTCTTTACACAGTTGAATGTGACTAATTGCAAAAATATCTTACAACTTGCAAACTAAAAGCGTAGGTAGAAAAAATTCCTTTTTCTCTTCAGGCTGAGCAATACACAAAGAGAGAGTTGCATGGTTTGGGATATAATATTAACTTTGTAATGAAGAAAAATTTAAGCCCATCCTTAACCTGCCTTTTATATCAAAAAATATTTCTTAGGCATATGACAGTTTATCTACATTATTAAATAGTTCAACTTTAAGAGCTGCTTCCTTTATCCCAGCCATTTATAAAAATAACTCACTGGGTGGTATTTTCATATCTTAAAAATTTATACTCTAATTCTACTTTTGGAATAGTCCTTTTTTAATTATAGAAGTATATATGCTCATAATAGATAATCCACACAATACAAAGAAGAAATTAAGTCACTTAAAATGCCTCAAGGCAATATTTTCAAAAGCCTTTGTAATCATTTTGAAAGATGCAGAGAGATGTTAAAACATTCACTGAAGACCGTTTCCTTTCCTTTTCATTTGGCATAAACGGATAAGCAATTTAGGACCCTCTGTGTGTTAGGTAACAGAGTGGTTCTATGTCATTTTAAATTCGATTTTTGTCAGTAGCATTTCTCTTTATAGGCACATTTACTTTTGACCACTTTGCAGAGAGATTAAAATGAAAATGTATGAAGAGCCCAGAAGGTAGCCTGCTTTGAAAGCTGCTGCTTGCCTTGGGCGTGGCTTGAGAGGGCAAAGGTCAAGGATGAGGCATGAGAAAGCCCCACCGGGCTGTCCATTCAGACAGGCTCAGTACTCTTTCATCTCTCTCTGTTTTTGTTGACACCAGCTGTGTCTACCTTAATCCTCCCTGTGCGGTTACATCTTTTTTCTTAATAATGTATATGCAAACCCTAGAAAAGGGACATGTGCTAACTAGTAAGTAATGGTTGGGAAGAAGAGGTGTAATGGGTAACAAATTCCTTTTAATAGAATGTCAGAGAACCCAACAGCATATTTGACAAGACATGATTTGACTCACAGTATCAGTGGAAGCTATGATTCTTAAACATTACCCAATACCTGAAACAAAGGGATGCTGATATGCTAAATGTCTTGCAAGAGTCTCAAAGTGCTTCCCACAGATAGTCTTTTCTTTAAGCATAATAGATGACAAATGCATTTCATTTCTTTGAAGCTTTTAGAAATCAGAAATGTTAAATGCAACTAGCATAACAGAGTATATGTAACGCTCATATTTTTCATCTATGTTTGCGATAAATAGTACTATATAAGATGCTGTGCCTTATCACCCCCTTTCCTAAGACATAAAGGTAGAGGTGAAATGGACCAGTGTGTGAAGAGAGGGAAGCAGGTGATAGAAGGAACAGCAGCACATCCTGGCCAAATTTCTTGGTCAAAAGGAACATGTGGATGCATTGACAAGATAAGAGAGGAGAGTTTGAAAAAGGAAAACAAGAACAAAACCAACTTGAGCCCTGAAAATCCACTAGGATGGGCTGCTACCTGGAAAATCCAATTAAGAACATATCACTTGTTCAATGTTGATGTTGGTACATCCATGGATGGATACTGCCTGATTGTGGCCCCACCTGTGGAAGGCAGCAGGTTGGAACCCTGTGTTGAGGTTTATAGAAAAAGTAGGGCTGAAGCTGTGATCTATGAGGAAAAACCAAGGGCAACAAAAACTTCAAAGGCAGAGACTACCCTAGCAACATCTAGGGAATTTTCAGCAGATTATTACTTGATTTCTCTTGCAAAGGAGAAAAAAATCTTTAATATGACCACAAAAGTGGGGGTGGGGCGGGGAAGGGAAGGCAGGGTCACCTCTCCAGAGAGACAGGAGCCCAGGCTGGATGTGATGGGTAAGGCTGAGATGCCGAGTGCCTTGCCGTAACCCCTGGCAACAGCCATTCCCAGAACAGCTGTCAAGCAGTGACTTAAATGGATGACCCAACTGCTGGGTTTGTTTTTATTTGCTTGCTTGTTTTTTAACCCTGATGTATGGCTTTGAACACCTAGGGACTCTCTTTTTGGGAAGAAATGAGCTGGCACATATTTTAGGTTCAGAATCTACCTTTTCTCAAATACCCAAGGGAACAACTTCACTGCGCTGAACACCAAAGAACTGCTAAATATTCTATTGCTCTTAAAAAGCCTAAATCCCCTTATTTAGTACATTCCTTGTGTGAGTACTAGCATTGTAATTAATGCTTTCTGCCAGTTTTAAGAAAATAGTGCTGTGAGCGCCATCACTCCCTTCATAGCCTAGTAGAGTCAGACTACCTGGATGTGAACCCTAACTCTTCCACTATTTATTTTAATTTAAGGCAACTGTGGACCTTCTCCGCACCTCAGGTTGTATATTTACAAAGTGAAAAGTGATGCTAGAACCTACCTTTAGCGATGCTGTGGGAAGTAAAGGAGTTAGCAGAGGTGAAGCACTTAGCAAACCGCATGGCTCCTGATTCGTGTCCGGCACAGGTTAGCTGGAGAGTTTTATCTTATCTTAGTAAATGCAAAATGCTATCAATTGCATGACATCACTATTATTTTATGTATCAGTAAGAAAGAAAAATTGATGTTATAACACAATGCTTTCTTACAGATTTTAATTTTATACTTTTCACTAAAGTTCTTCTAAACTTTATAGATAAGCATTTTTATCATGTGTCACTCTTGTGCATACATTAAAAGGGAAATGTAAGTTAAATAATTTAATGCATTCCTGAAACTGTTTAGCATTAGAGTCCAAGTCTACTGAATTTCGTTTTGAGTTATCAAAGCTCTGCACCAAGACCACCAGGGAATACTGCTGATCACACAGAACTGGGTTTATTAAACTTGCTGAGCAGGAGAAAGTACCTACTTGGCAGAGTTTCAGCATTCTCAAAAGGGGAGGTGGGAGGGGGACGTATCGTGCTCTACCAGGTGTTGGGTGGTCACACGATGGCTCAGAGCAGAGTTAATAAATGAAGGCTGGGCCGGGCTAGGTCAGAATCTGTAAAGAAAAGAGCTTTTGCTAGTCAGTGGTCTTATATTGGAACATATAGGGCTGATGTCAAAACTCTTTCAACTTATTTTGTGCTACATGTCATGGTTCATACAGTTTGTCTGCTTTGCAAATCTTATACTACTGTTTTGCAAGTTGTGCCTTCTGCTTTAATCCTGACCTGTTGTCATCGACCCATTGTCCATGTTTTCCCACCCATCATGAGCTGTGTCATGTGGTGCTTCCTTGTCTCCAGTCATCCTTTGCAACCACTGCATCCCAGCTGCGGCCTGGGGGTGGTGATGTCAATACACTTCCTGATTTCAGAACTAATGAAATGTGAAAAAGTTGCACAACTCAGAACTAATGAAATGCAGTAATAATTTGATGAAAAGAAAATCTAATTCTCATTTTGAAGAGTAGAAAAAATCATATGCTTAAACAAGGATTAGAGAACTAGTCAATTCTGGGAGATAAATAAAAAGACATATCCTAAAATTATTAAACAACACAAGAATATTTATCCACGTGTAGACAGGCCCCATTGACCCCTCTCTAAGTCAAAAGTGGGAGGGGGTATTGTATTGTTTGCTTTGTTCTGATCCTTTTCATTTTACTTCCCTATCTTAACAATTCACTACTTTTTCAGGTCTTTTTCTATGGGGAAGGTATCTTGCTTCAGAAGAAATCATCCGAATCAGGTAAACAAGAAACATCTGAAGTGTCTTACCTATGGAATAGCTGAGCCATTGGATAAAACTAGAAAAGATAGGATGCTCAAAACACATTTTTGAAATGTATTTTATTTTTAACTGACCCATAGCAATTGTACATATTTATTCAAAGGCATATTTTAATTGAATTTTTTTTAATTGGTTGGATTTGAACTTGATTCCATTATAACTTGCTCAACAGACACAATGGCAGCTCCAAGAAGATAAGACCAGGGGCAAACAATCCATCAGGACCCTGATCTTTGGAATCACTGATTTCCAAGAAGCAGGAAGCGTGTATCTGCGTGTATGCCCATTTGCATGTTGGGTGGGATGCAGAGGGTGAAAACTGGAAATCTATTTATATTGCCAATATTATGCTTTCCTCTGAAAGATTACCCCAAATGTCAGGCTTGCAGATAATGGTGACATCATCTTACGGCTAGAATAGGTCAAAGAAGGAACTTTGTGCATTACCAGGGCAATTGAGCTTAGTGAAGAGATTTGGGGGCTCCATTCCCTTCCATGCTCAACAATAATTGAAATTATAATATGCTGTTAGGAAATAGGTTTTGACTTCTGCAGCAACATTCTGACTTCATGATTGACACTTTTTTTGAGACATGAAAAATATGGGTTTTTTTTTTTCCTTTTTTAACCAAAGAAACGTGAGCTGCTCCAGCCTTGCTAATGTCCTGAGCATATGCCTTGTCTGCCTGCTGGGTGATCCTCACAGGGTGGCACCTTGGTTTGCTTCTAGATCAGGGAATGCTTTCAGCTTTAGGCTGTACAGAACAGAGACTTTGGAATAAAATTGTGAACATTTTTTTGTGTGTTCGTTTGTGAGAAATCCCTCCCCGACCCCTTTCCTCACCCAGTGTCAAATGGGTTGTTTCTCAAAGTACAATTCAGATTTTCTTTACTGCAGATTATTCACTCTGTTGGGTTTCTTTATGTGAAATTATCCTGGGGAACCTTTGTGTTTGAAGCACAAAATGATATGAAAAGTCAAGTTAAAAAAAAAAAGGCAAACCTAAAAGCTGAAGGCGGGCGTTGGAAGCAGAAAAATCATTCCTTGAACTCCCCAGGAGCTGATCAAAGAGACAGCCACAAATTGCAACAAAGGCAGAGATCTACTCTGCTCTGAAAGCCAGCCAGAAACACTGGAAACGTTCCATTATTTATTTCATTAATTCTGTGATTGCAATCTCTACTGACAAGATTTGCAAATCTAATCATTTATTAATGAAACGTGTCTGGTGGATTGTGCCCAACACCTTCCTTAGGTCCCAGCCTCTGTATGGCCGAAGCCCTTTGCTAACTGCCAGCTTGTCATCTTGCCACAATGTGATATTGGAATTTCCAAGATCCTCACCAGAGATTTTTCTGCCTCTGAGTTCACAGGCATATTCCAAGATGGCTGCCAGGTACAGCCCTGCTCCGGGGACCAGCAAGATGGCCACTTTTTAGGATGCGTGCAGCAAACGTGGTGTCTTCCCTTCGTGGAAAGCATTTTCTGAGAATTGTAGGCAACACAATATGCGTGGTCTTAAGTCGAAATGCAGTCAGCAACGAATAGTTTAAGCTGTATTTGCATCGTTGCCACTCACCCTGATGCAGATAAGGTTAACCTGACTCTCGACTAAGACATTGATTTTTCCTGGAAATTTCTCTGTGGTTTCAGATATTTCCAAAATCTCAGCCTGTTTCCTTGGCGACCGTCTAAGCTTTATTCCCTCTGAACCAACATGGCATGATTCATCAGTAAACAGCAGAGCAGCAGCCACCCAACTTACAGGCTTCCTAAAGATTTCCTGGAAAGCGATCCCTGCCCTGAGCTGTTTCACAGGCTCTTTGTTGATATTTCACAGAGCACGGCTAAAAAAATAATAAGTAAAGTCCCATAACTCTGTGCATGGGGAACAGCGGCGTTTATGGAGATAATGAAATGCAGAAATGAAAACCCCTCAGCAAAGCCCCTTTAGATGTGCCTAAGCTCTGTTCATTAATCTGTGATAATTAGACTTATTTGCAGAGGTTAACAGCAGTGGCACGTGGTAATTAAGCACTCTCTCTACCAAAGGGATCGAAAGTGCTCCTCGTGTGACACCCGTCCAGTCTTCAGGACATTTCATGTTTGTGTTACAGCTCAGGTTCCCTACAGGAGAAAGGGACTGAATTCCATATGGCCAGGACCAGATATTACTTTCTATAGTGAGAAGCAACAGCATATTTTAGTTGTAAACTCTGGATGGAGAGAGACCTAGGGTTAGAATCCTTACCTCCATCACTGACGGCTGTATGACCTTGGGCAATTTGTTGAAGCTGTTTGCCCCAATTTCCCCGTCTATAAAATGGGGATGATGAGACCTTCTTCTGAATGTCACGATCCTTTAATAATGATGATGATTGTAATAGCTAACATTCACTACACCTCCAATACGCCATGTGCTATGCTAAGCCCTTTATGTGTACCCATTATATCTCATCTTAGAGATGAGGAAATTAGAGGACAAGAGATTGAATACCTTGCCCAAGACCAAACTTTGGAAGTAAATAATTTAATTCGTTTTGAAACATTCAAGTCTCTTGAGAGCAAACTTCCCAAAAGTACACATAGATTCACTGTTTTAAAGAGAAACCAGGCATGGTGGTGCATGCCTATAAATTCACAGTACTTGGGAGGCTGAGAGAGGAGGATCACGGATTTGAGGCCAACCTCAGCAATTTAGCAATTGCCCTTGGCAACTGAGTAAGACCCTGTTTCAAATAAAACAGGGCTGGGGGTGTAGGTCAGAAGTAGAATCCCCCAGGTTCAATCACCAGTACCACAAAAACAAATAAAATTCCCCCTTTCCTCTAGAATGAGAATAATACTTATATATGGAAACAACTTTATCCTTGGCAATGGTCCTCATTTGGGCTTAGGCTAGGTATGGTGGCACAATCCTATCTATGACGGAATCTATTTCTAAAGCATTGTTGGAATGCAGACAGGAGCTGCTACCCCTCTCTCCAGTTTTACTAACTGCACTAAATGAGGTGATGTATGCAAAGCTCTTAGTATGGTGCTTGGTGCATACCAAATGCTCAATAAACAGCAGCTATTATAATTGATGTGAATGTGCAGAAGAGATGGACAAGACGTGAACCATATTCATTGCTTCACACATGCACATGAATCTGGACAGATAGTAGCCCCTTTTCCACCAGGGACACTTTCCAAGACCTTCAGTGGATGCCTGCACCATGGATGGTGCTGAATATGTACTACGTTTTTTCCCTATGCATACGTACAATACGGCATGGACACATGAGACAAAGGGGTGATTCATGTCCCCATGGGACAGAACAGGGTGGGGTGAGATTTCATCATGCTGTTGAGAACAACGTGCAATTTAAAACGTACGAATTGTTTATTTCTGGAATTTTTCCATTTAATATTTTCAGATTGCAGTTGACCACGAGTTACTAAAACCTCAGAAAGCAGAACTGTGGAAAAGGAGGGGTACTGCATTCCAGATTATAGTCACCCCACATTTGTATATAGTGGGATTTTGATACACTTCGCTCAAAAAGTAACTAGGTAGTTTAGGATATTACAATAAAAGGAGGGAGGGAGGGAGGGAGGGAAGGAAAGAAGGAAGGAAGGAAAGAAGGAAGGAAGGAAGGAAGGAAGGAAGGAAGGAAGGAAGGAAGGAAAATTAAACTTTCCAGCCCTCAAATCCTGGAAAGCTGAATTTAAAAGGCTTCAGATTTAGGAAGGAAAGGGGGGCTTTGCCTGTTCTGTAAGATGTTACCAGACCAAGTCAGAAAGTAATAATAAGATATAGCTGCCTTGCCTGAGACAGCGTTCATTTCTAAGTGGCTTTCCTGGATAATCCCACATTTGTTACCCTGCTCTTTCCACAGGCTGTGGTTGAAGCCATGATCATGTTTCTCACACACAGCCCAGAGCAACGATCTCACAGAGAAATGCATGCCCCACGCCTGAGCTTGGCTGCTTCTCCACACACAGCTGGTATATTCATTAGCAGATCCTGACTCCTCTCCCCACACGAGCGTGCAAATGGGCAGGATGGCACTTGTTTTTACAAATCCTCTTTTTACTTTTTTTTTGGGGGGGTGGTGATGGTATAGGGTGGTGGTGGCAAAGCTTTTGAGAGATGCTTTCTACAAAGGAAGAAAATCCCTTGTAGCACTCAGGCAAGAATTAAAAGAGCACGAAGGAGTGATCCTGAGAGCCCCACCAGGCCCCATTCACGTAAGATGTCCCCACACCTCCCCGTGGCTGCTGAGAACAGGAGATCTCCCCTTGACTGCTGGCTTGCTCTTCTCACCTTCCTCAGTTTTGACCTGACTTTCTCCTGTAAGAACGACCTGACCTTCAGCTCTTGGCACGCAGACACCATGTTATATAAAACAGCAACACTGAGGCCAACACAGCCCTGACTGCTTCAGCGTTTTTTAGAGGAGGGAAATAGTTTTTTAAAGTGGGCTATCTGGCAATAGACGGCATAGTTTTGTGGGGTTTTCCTTGCACACATTGAAAGGAGACTCGAGATTTCACCAAGTGGTGTTCAGGAGCAGGTGCTCACACTGTGGCGCTTAATCACCTCGTGAAGTGGTGTCTACAACCACTGGTTGGCACCAAGCTCCACCAGCACGAGGGCCAGTGCACCAAGCCCGAATGGAGTCACTCCTGCTGAAGTCCCATAGCACCCTAAGTGTATGTCTGACTTTCTAAGAAATCTGGAAAGAGAAATAGCCGAATCTCTAAAGGGGCCAGTTTTAGCCAGCAGAATAAGGAAGTCCCCTGTGCCTTAACCTTTATAAGGAAAGTCCCTTTGGAACATCCAGGCCACCTTTGTTCTCTGTTTCTGCTTTGCTCAGCCCTTTTCTGCCTAGAAAGCCAACTTCCTCCGCTCAGCTCCTCGGAACCCTCATTCTATCTCATAAAATGAGGCATTGCCTGATTCTAGCACCACAAATAAAAACCAATAATAAAGATCTTTAAATTCAATGTGTTTGTAGTGTCGTCTTTTGACAAACTTAGTGGCATGGAGCTATTGAAGGCATGTGCAGATTTCTTCCGGTTGTTCAATTTCCATCACACAAATGGAAAATTCTTTCCATTTTCTTCTCATTCATCACACCAGGCAGAATACGAATTCTCGCCTTTACCTGCTCCAGCAAGCCTTCTTCCCATGCAATAACCTTTTAGCTTAAAGATCCCTTTCCCCCCTATTTGATGCCAGCGGATCTGATGGGACAAGATCGGGGATCTTTGAACACTGGGCCTTCCGCAAACAAAGTTGGAAGTGAGAAGATGAAAGTGGTTGTGTGTCTTGGGTTTGAATGAAGAGAAACGAAGCTGGAACGACAAAGATTGAAAGAGCTAGAAAAAGATTCCTCTTGTTAAAGTAAATTAATTAGTTAGATTTATATGAGGAGACAGAAGGGAAGAAGCCAGGCTGTGTCCCATATTAATAACTCCCTTGGGAGAAGCCAGATTGGATTGAAAGCAAAAGAGCAGGAGGGAGGGGCCCCTGCTACCGTGGCAGAGGAGGAGCCTCGGTTTTCCTCTCTTTGCACTCTGTCACCCCGACAGACACAAACACACATCCTCATCCTGACATGAAAATGATGTCATCTTTCTTTTTGACTCACCAACCAGACTACATTAATCCCCTGCAGCGTGAGGGCCAGCGGGAGGCTGCTTAAGGGACTTCAGGCCTGTGAATAAATGATGACCCGGTGGTTAGGGGCGGCCGCCTAGATACATTCAGGATGCATTAAGGCAATTAGCTGGAAGGGGAGTGAAAGCACAGTCTCCACTCCCAAGAAGGCCCCGGCCGCACCTGGGATAGGTGAGGAGCGCGACAACCCAGGGCTGGAAAGAGCCACTCGGCACAGTGGCTGCCCAGGAAAGCAGTGTAGGGTCTTACCCCTTGGCTTTGTTTGGTTCTAGTGCCATTAGGGGGATTTCAAGATCACGGGAGCCAGGAGACCGATTACCTTTTGGGAATCAGTGTATTGGAACCACCAGCCTTGTCACAGATGACTCCAAATCATGGTTTGCAAACTTGTGTCCCCCTGGTTGAATCTGGGACGTGGATGTTTTCTGCTGGGCCAGACCTTTTTTTTTTTTAATACTGACCCCTTCTTTGAGGCCAATATTAAAAAAAAAAAGGACACTTCTTGATAATATGGATTTCTAGATTATCTGGGAAATCCAGCAAGTCTAGATGCTGGGTTGGTGTTCCTGCATGCAAATATGCTGAAGCCGAGTGTCGGCTTCCCTCTTTAGGGAGCCATTCCTCTCTGGTTTGCCACAGTCCCCACCACTCCCTATTACCTTAATCCCTTTCCACTTCATCGTTTTCTTGACTCGTTGACATCTACCTGGGCCCCTGTATGGCATTTGAGTTTGTGACCGCTACCTTGAACAGCTTCTGCTCTGGGTTTAACCAGAAATAGGAGGTTCAATTCTAGAGCCGCCGAGTGGTTTTCACATGGCCGCTTCTCAGTCCCTTCTTCCAACAGGTTTACCACCAGCCTTCATGGGGGCCTGCTGTACTCATGGCCACAGCTCTTCCTGGCTGCCACCTTCACAGATGCAGAGAGGCAGCTCTGGAAAGTACACGCTCAGCTCTTTCCACCTGATCAGGAATAGCGGCCGCGGAGTAGCCATGAGAATCGAGTGGTATCACGGAACGGGATTTTAAATGCAGCAGGTCTGGGCAGTGTTGATGCCCATCAGAATAAGAACAGCCAAGAATGTCACAAGCTAAGTGAAATGCCAGCCCAAGCAGCCTGAGATCCAGACCGGCTGGGCGTGCTTTGTGCTACTCACGTCACAGTGTGATGGGAAGTGAGAGGTAGCCCCTAACATGCAGGAGCAGCCGGCCAAGGGCCACAGCTCTGATTCCTCTTCCCAGAACGCTCCCCGCTTTTCTGAGTCAATCAATCTTTATCCTGATTTTTGTTCTTGTTCGGATGACTTTCTGATCAGAAATATCACTTGAAGACAAAACAAAGAGCTCCAGTGACTTAGGGAGAGGGAATCACGCATCTTCCATGAAGCTTCCTGCTCCTTCCCACCCTCCTCCAAACCTGCAGATGCCTCCCCCCTTCATGCTTTCCATCTCTCTTCTCCCGATCGATCGCTTAGCCCAAATGGGACTGGATGCTAAGTGACCACTTCCTCCCTCCTCCCAGTTGTGCCACATTTGGGCACTTGTAAAAGGCATCTCCCAGCCTGTGACTGGCACCGGAGCCCTCTGTTAGCAATCCCGTTGCTTAAAACTAAAAGACAAAGCGTGTGCTTAAAAAGATGGCTGAGAAACCTGTATGACTACCAAGCCCCCAAAAGAGTCCGTAAGAGACCGCCATACAAAGTACCTGGTACAGGACCAGCAGATGAATAATTCAAACTTTCTTCACATGCTGAATTAACCTTGACTTATTTCATGCTTCCCCGCCCCCATCACACTGACTTTTGCTTCTCTCCGGCTGAACTTGGCTGGAGTCATTCAAGTGTGCATTTTAATCCCTCCTGGAAACTTCTTCTGCTCTATTTGGATCACAGAACAAGAGAGCGATTGGATAAGTATATGTTCACGGCCCTTGCCGGACCGATGCTTGGGGCATCGGTCACACCCACGTAAAAATGACCACCAAATGTCCTTGCGCTGACATTGACAGCCAGGGGCTGAAGCAATTTAGGATTTAGGAAACGTCCCTGTGCCTATTTTTCCAGCTTCTTCATTCACATTACCATGAGGAACAACCACCTCCTTCTCCCCACCAAGAAAATAAAACTCCTCTTTTGAGATGTGGCTCATGGGAGGCAGAGTAGGCACTTCTGTCTGCTTTGCTGTCGCCTCGTATCCTACAGCATAGAGTGTGGCAGTCAGTATCCTATGCCAGGCACAAAGCCATGCCAGGAAACAAGGTCCACAACACATGCAAACCCAGTTTGCACCCAGTTGTACTCATACGCCTTCTCCCTGAGGAGCTTGCACGGAGAGTGGAAGCCAGTCAGGAGAAACGTGTGCAAGACCAGCTAAAGAGAGGGCACGAGCCCCTCTCGGATGCGGTGTGGTTTTTCTCAATTATGATACAAAAGACATAGCATACGTCTTAGAGGCGATGTCACCAAAGAAGATGATACACACCAAGGCAGAAGGGAATCTGGGTTTTGCCATAAGGAACTTGTTTCCATCAAAATGGAAAGGCTAATGTCTATAAGAATGCTGTCAGCACTGTGTGCTAGAACCTTCTTCAATGATGGAAATGTGTGGTCCAATGGGAGAGCCACTAGCTCCATGTGGCCACTGAATACTTGATTTGTGGCCATGGTGACTGAGGAAGTGCATTTTAAGTTTTATTTCATTGTAATTGGACAGTATCAGACTAGATGACAAGATAGATCCTATTCACTGCCCCATTTTTTTTCTTTTTTGAGCCTGCCTTAAGTATATCTACCTCCAACACTTCCTCCAGAAATTCCTTCTTATCAACTAAGAGGAAGGAAGGGAGCAAACTGGATAAAGTTCCCTGCAGGTGCCAGGCCTGGGTAAAGTGCTTTCGCATATGAGCCACACAGATGTTTGGCTGAAACCTTATGACTCTGCTATAAAAGATATTATCCCCATTTTATAGCTGAAGAATCTGAAGGTGACAATTTTGGTAGGTAGCCCAAAGCCACAAGATGAATAGCTGGTGAAACTGGAATTTGAGTTTTTCCATTATGCATAAGTGATATCATTCCCAAGGCTATCCCTGTTTCACAGAAGGGGAAACAAGACATTAGTTACGGAGTAAAGTCCAGGGATAAGTGGTAGGCACGGAAGTTTGGATCTCTGGCTATATAAGCTTCTCTCGGCTCCAACCACATGTTGGAGGGGAGAGCATCCAGTGAATTTCTACTTTTTATTGTCAATGTGTGGCAGGCAGGTCTGCGGTGACCAAATCAAAGTCTCTCTTGCTGCTATGGAATTGAGACCTGAAAGAGGAGGAAAAGGTCCATCGTAGACAAAAAAACAGTGTCCAGAGGAAGGAATTTGGGGATACTTCCAAAGTGATATGTCCCCTCAGTTGGGAAAAGCACTCTAAAGTCACTCAATGCCTTGACTCTGAAAGAAAGTAGGAGAACTACCGAGGCCCCAGGTGAGTGCAGCACCCGGCGACAGACCTGACCAGGAAGCTGGCGAGGAGAAAGCGTCTCCCTGCTGGGAGCTTCCTAGAAGGTGATGCTGATGGTAATTAGAGCCTCCTCTAGGAGAGGAGGTTTGTCTCAAATCCCAGTTCTGCAAGTGCAGCTGGTGGCGGGAAGCTGCCGCCTGGCCTTCTCTCCAGAGAGAGTCTCAGCTGCTCCTGTCGCCTAGAATCATCACTCAGTTTAGTTTCCCAGGGTAGGGGTGGCGGGGAGGGGAGGAGAGCAGCGAGACACGGTGGAAGGGGGTGATGACCGTCATGCACAGCGGGTGTCCACCCCTGCCCGTGGAAGCAGACTTTGGTTACTCGCTGGTCCCTGGCTGGCTGTTCACTTTCTACACCAATGGGCTCTGAGGTGACAAGTTCAATTCCCAGTTCTGTCAAACCTGCATTTTCTTCCCTGACCTACTTTTCCCACTCCGCGGTGATGGAACAATGCCTCGCTCTGTTCCCTGTTTAGACTCATCTTTTGCCTGCGCTGGTGCAGAAGCCCGGGCTTTTGCCAGCCTTTTTTGCCTTGAATTTCTGACAAGTGTTGATGGGAAAAGAAAAAAAAAAGAGAGAGAGAGAGAGAAAAGGAAAAAAAAATCCTCACTATAAAACAGAGTCCAGCTCTCCCACAGATGCCCAGACTCCAGAGGGAATAGAAACCCGTCTACCAGTAAAGAAAACAATCAAAAGGTTGTGTTCCTCCATTCAGCACCTCTCCCCGATCCTGTCCACCTCCCCTCTCCAATTCTCCAGGCACAGTGAGACCAACTGAGTCTGTGCCCGGAGCACCCCTGACCCATGGCATCAAAGAAGCTGCTGCTGCTGCATTTCTAGGCTCCAAATGAGGCATGGCCAGGACGGCTCTCAAGGAACTCCCCCTTAGGTAAGCTGTGTTCTGAAAGGAACAAGGCCAGGCCTCCACAAAGGTTCCAGCGAGCCTTGTACGATCTCGGGGTCTGGCCCTGCTGAAAGCTTTCTCATGCTCATGGCCACAGAATCAAGAGAGCAGAACAACCAAGTAGCCAGTGAACCGGCACACATGGAATTTCTTTGGGATCTGAAAAGCAAATAGAAGGACTGCAAAATAAATGCAGGATGACCTGCCATGGGGAATGGCAGATGGTACAGAAGAGCCATAAAACCATAGCCAGCAATTCTTGATTGCCTATTGCATGCCACCATTGTTTGGTGTGCTTTTGTGTGTATGAAATGTCTACTTGTCATAGGACCCTTGGAGAGAGGTCTTGCTATCACCCTCACTTTATAGATGCTGCGGTACAGGGCAGAGTGTGGCTAGGAAGTGGTCAGCCTGTGGTCTGCACCCAGCTTGGACAACCCGCCCTAGCCATTCCCCCAAGCTGGTTCACTCTCTCCCCATCTCAGCCAAGATGCTCAGGACGTAGGCCTATGTCCCCTGCTGTGCTCCAGCAGCTCCTCCTCCTACCCCAGCAAAGCCAGGCCAAGGCCACTCCAGCTCCATCCTCCAGTTGAGCCTTAGACAACGGTTCCTCTGGGACACCTCCCCTACTTCAGCTACTCAAGTGATTCCCATCTACAAGGTTCTGAGTGAGCATTTATCAAATGACCACTCAGAGATGGCTGTCTGTCTGGGCACAGAAAGGGCCATTCCTGAGCCCACCTGGTCCGGGATATACATCCAATCTCTTCTGCTTAGGGAAGTGTAAGGGGAAATCTGCTCAGGGATTCTGGGAGAAGACTTCCTCTTGGATTAAAGGAAAGGGGTTCACAAGGAACATGTGTCTGGTTGCCTCTTCTTTCCGGCTTGGTCTGATGCTATGTGAGGACACAGAGTTTAGAGTTGTAGACTCTACCTCAAAACCATGGGGAGTTACCTCTGACATAGTAAGAATAAAAATGTGAAAAGAAAAGTCCTGAGAATTTGATGATGTGATTGAGCCACTGCCCCATCCCTGAAACTACTGACTTCCAGATTTTTTTTAATGATCTTTATGATGAATCTACTGCTAGTTAGCTTTTCCTGTTACTTGCAGCTAAAAGCACCCAGCTGATAGTTACCTAAAAGCAGCCTCCGGGAACGTCATGCATGACTTCTCACTGTTCTCTCCACTCCTCCTCACCTGACTGCTTCATCTCCTGCTCCTCCCCCAAGATGCTCCAGGAAAGAAGCTGGCTGTCATCTGCCTCACTTCCTGGCCTTGCCCATCACTCCTGCTGGAAAACTCCTCCCTGGTCTTCCTGTGGCTGCTTCCTTCTCTTTACTGAACTCAAATGTCACCTCATCAGAGAGAAGTCTCCTGACCATCCAGCCTCGAGTAGCCCCCTGGAACTCTCTGTCCTGCACACGGTTTATTTCCTTCAGAGAACTTTTCACTCATAAATATCTTAATTGCTTATTCCACGTCTCTCCACATTCAACAATTTGTCTCTTACCCAGAATATTGACTATGTCAGAGCAAATGCCCAGGCACTAGGGGGCATCAAAGTCACCTGCCGTGTTTTGTTTAATTTTAGTGAATCCTCCAACTCCTGCTTCTTCTCCTCCCACTCCTCCCCCTTTTCTTTCATCTCCTCCCACTCCCCCATCTCCTCCTCTTCCTCCTCTTCTTCCTTCCTCTCTCCAGTATTCTACTCCTCCTCTTCTTTTGAATTTTGGCTAATGCCCGTCATGCTTCCATTGAGCTATTTCACAAATTATTAGAGTCGCTGCCCATGTGAACCAACTGAGATCCCAGTCTGGCCATCTCCAGTGTGGCTTGGTTGTTGGGTATCATTTTAAGCCCGGGTGTTTTGATGGAATGACAATGTGGAGCATTTCTAAGCTTCTTGTGTTCATTTCACTATAGCATTCTGGTGGTTTTTAGTCTTCCAGACATTTTAATCTATGCTTAATTATGCTCATTCCCAAAGGCTCTTTAGAAGCAAATGACACAATTTTTTATAAAATCAAATAAATAATACACATGAGGCCTGCTAGGACTTGATAGAAGCTTGTCTGATCAACAGAAGAAAATGACTATAATCAGGAGCCTGAGAAAGATGGGTTTGGAGTCACTACCTTCACCCCAAGCATTCCCAGACCCTCAAGAAAAATCTCCAAAGCCTGGGAGATGGAGTCGTTGCCAACCCTGGGCTCTCTCCACTCCTCTCAGCTAGGATGGAATCTGATTAGTCTGATTGTTCTTCCCGATCGGTTTACCAAGCAGAAGGATTATTGTGGTTCGCCTTCCTTCCAAAGGAGGTGGCATGGAGTCCATCCAGATATTTTGGGAAAGGAGAAAGCAGTTCTCCTGCTACTTATTCTGTGATAGTGATAAGGAGCAGTGTGGGATTGGGCCCTTGGACTTCCCTTTCTAGCATAATCTGGTACCTTTCAACTGTGAGTGGGTATCTGCTGCTTGGCTTGTCCAGAACCTACTCATCCTTCCTCTGCTGCACTTCAGATCTGTCCTTGTTGAGAACAGTCTTAAAGGACTATGAGTCAAGGCTCCTCGCCCTTGGCTAGCCAAGAAGTTGGAAAGAGGTCCAAGCCGGGTCAATCACATTCTCGTGGGAATTTTAATCTTGAACAGAATAAGGAAACAAACTGAAGACAACTCAAAAAAACACTAGTACTTCTCTAAAGAGACTATCCACTATTTCCTGCTACTTAAATTCTCTGGTTTAATGCTGGGCGTGATGGCCCACGCTTGTAATCCCAGTACTTTGGGAGGCAGAGACCGGAGGATCCGGGTTCGAGGCCAGCCTCAGCTCACGCATGCGCGCGCGCACACGCAAGCATTCTCTCTCTGTCTCTCTCTCTCTCTCTCCCTGTCTCTCTCTCTCTCTCTCTACCTAGTGAGGCCCTACGCAACTTCGTGAGACCCGGTTTCAAAATAAAGTATAAAAAATAGGGCCGGGGGCATAGCACGGAGGTAGAACGCCCCTGCGTTCAATCCCCAGTACCGCAAAAAAAAAAAAAAAATTCTCTGGTTCCAGTCTTTCTGATACTTGGTTTTCAGCTTTGGCTTTTAATAAATGACTACTACATCTCCTTTAATTAATTCCTCTTTTCCCCTTGTGAATGGACAGATTCATATCCGTGCCTTATAATAAAAGACCATAAATTATAGACTTTTTAAAGAATGAAGCCCAGAGCTTGACACCTGCTCCCACCACTGAGGCCTCAGAATGTTTATGTTACGGGTCCCTGATGAGCTCTCACATTACTGTGAAAAATGTCCAAATAATTGCCTCCCCCAAACCCCCCAAAATCTAGATCACTTCTCTCTCTGGTCTGCCCTATAATTCTCAAACAGACAATGTGAATGGCAGTTGCAGAGGCTAAGGGAAAAAGAGCATTTTTAAAAATCTTATCTGTCTTAAAAGCCATGAATGAAATAAAGGAAACTGTGTTCATAGCACCTGACTCACATGATTACTGCGGGTCAGCCATCAATATGTAGATAGAAAGAAAATAATTGGCATAAGCTCCTTGAAATTTCTGCCTACAGCCTCCCCAAGGAGGCCTTGGGGAGATTCAGATAGCATTTGAACAGCCAGGATTTAGTAATGAGAACTGACATTCTAGTGTGTAGTACAAAAGACACTTCCCTCCTGGAACCATGAAAAGTACTTTAATCAGCCAAAAAGTTGCTACTCTAAAAGAGGGGGAAATAAAAAGAACCCCTCATTTATTGTTTCTCTACCGCTGCTAGGCCCAGCTCCTACCAAATGTACAACCCCTTTGGCACCATCTCTGCCTCCCTCATTAATACCATTTGCTCATTGCTATGCCAGAAACCCCAGCTGATTTGCAGGAAACCCCGAGCTGAAGGTTGCCTGGGTTTCCAGTCACTTCTGCACACTATTCACACTCCATGTGTTAGGAGCTCCCTCCCTGCCTGCAATCACTCAGAGATTCTGGAAAGTGGGAAATGGGCTTTGAACTGTCTCTGGCTCCTCCCTGACCAGTCAAACCCCAGGGTGCCCACAGAATATTTATTAGTTGTAAACTCAAAACAACTATCAGAAAGAAAGATAAAAGGTTAAAACCACAAGCGAGCGAGTGAACAGCCTGTGAGATTGGAAAAGGTAAGCTGAGAAAATACTCAGACTCCTCTAGCCCAAGCTAAAGATAAAACAAAGCATGTTTTGCGCCCAAGGCAGAAAATTAAAAATTAAGCAGGTGCCATCCTGAGAGGTGTGCTGTAGGGTTAGGTCTCCTGCTCCACGCCCTCCTGTCATCCTCTCTCTTCTCATACTACCTCCTGCCATGCTGTGCTTTCCTTTGTCCTCTTGCTTCTAGCTGAAGCAAATACCCTGCTACTAATAATTGTGGTTACCAGTGTCATCAACATTTTCAAGGCAATCATCATAGAAAACCTTGGTGAGGCATCAGACACTGAGGACATGGGCTAAATATGCAAATCCCTTTAGCAGATTTTCAGAATTTAAAAGCTAGAATACAACCAAGGGGACACCTCCTCCCAAAGGTATCCTGCATTCACCTACTGGTCCATGTGGAGTATAAAGACCTGGTCTCCTTGCTCTGACTTAGGACATCTCTGAAAATCCATCCCGGCTCCAGAGGGCTTTTTGGTTCCTCCCTCCTTTCTTTCTTCCCAGTGTTGGGGGTTCCCACATTCTCATAGGAGTTAGGAGGAGGCAGTACCACTTTGCTGACACCAGAGTAGCCATGGAATTCTGAAAGGTGATGAATGAGAGGCCAGGAAGAGAGAAAGGCTCCTTGGCAAAAGGATGATATGTGAAGGTGTTAAAATGGGGTGGTCCAACAAATGTGAGTTTCTAAACACTAGCAGAAAAAAGCTCAAGTGGTACCCTAGTGCTATGGTCCAGATGTTTGTATCTCTCCAAAATTCATATGCTAAAATCTAATTCCTAATGCTATACTAATAAGAGGTGGAAACTTTAGGTGATGTCTCAAGGACTAGTGCCCTTATAAAAGAGCCCAAAAAGCCGGGCGTGGTGGCGCACGCTTGTAATCCCAGTACTTTGGGAAGTGGAGACCGGAGGATCTGGGTTCACGGCCAGCCTCAGCTCTCTCTCTCTCTCTCTCTTTAGTGAGGCCCTCCGCAACTTCGTGAGACCCGGTTTCAAAATAAAGTATAAAAAATAGGGCCCGGGGTGTAGCGTGGAGGTAGAATGCCCCTGGGTTCAATCCCAGGTACCGCAAAAAATAAAAAATAAAAAATAAAAAAGATCCCTAAAGAGGTTTACCTCTTCCATTATCTGAGGATGCAGCGAGCAGGTGTCATCTATTAAGCAGAAAATGAGTCTTCACCAGACACCAATTCTTCTGGTACCTTGATCTTAGATTTCCCAGCCTTCAGAACTATGAGCAATAATTTCCTGTTGTTTATAAACTAACCAGTCTAAGGTAATTTTTATAGCAGCTGTAACAGACCAGGATAGCTAGCATTCTTTCCCTTTATAAAACCAAGCTAATGAAGGAGTTCTGTGGGCCATCCTGCCAAGAGTGGTATAGAAACAACACAGGGAATTTATGATAAAAGGCCAAGGAAATGGGCAAGAAAAAAAATGAGCTGAGAATACAAGGACACTACAGAGAGAACTGTTAAACAAGCATCATGCCCCTGGCTTATCTCCTTTGCACACTGGGCTCCCAGAGGCTTCCAACAGAGCTCAGCACGGTGAAGATTGACACAAAGAGAGTTTGGCTTGTCACATATCTAGCATGGCAGAGAAAAGTTGAGGGAGAGCTCCAAAATGTGGACTCAGTCCATTTCTAATAGCCAGTCTGGATGCTAATTTTCACAGTTACTGTCTACAGACGTGGTCAGCACATTTTCTGTTGACGCCTGAGCTGCTCTGGGTGATGCCGAAAGAGAGTACACAGTTGCCAATGACGACTTAGTAGAGATATTTTGGTGGGAGAAGGAGTTCAACTGAGATCAGAGTATGGACTATGCAAGAAAACTTATCAAAAAGGACATAGGCAATGTCATGAGTGTGTGGCATGCCCAGGACAAGACGTTAGGGAATGGCGAAAAATATGGTCCTCTGCTGGTGTCTATTTAGCAAAAGAAATTTTCCATCTCTTTTCTGGATAAACTATTATGTTTGTGGCTGAACTTGACTCCCAGCTTGCCAGTCTGAAGTCCCAGCTCTAAAGGCAAAGGCCTTTCTGGATAATCTTAAGTACTCATCTGCTGCTCACACTCAGAGTGAATTGGTAGTCTCAGGTTTCTGCTTTATTCCATGGCAAAGAATAGCCCCATATGCCCTGCTCTCTGGTCTTCGCTGCCACCACCCCGATTGCCATTTCTAGATGAGAAAAGAAATCCAGTGCAACTGCTAAAATGGAAAGAAACAGATGAAAGATGGGGGGATTAATAACAATAGCAGAAAACTAGGGGCGAGTGAATACTATTCCTCTATGATTATTCAGATATAACATCCCAACTACTCATATAGAATCAAACTTCCATATCTAAAGATAGCTCTCTCCTTCTTAAAGAAAATGAAATCATGAATATCTGTTGAATATCTGGATTGTGCCAACCAAATGCCATATAATTTACCCAGAGGGGCCAAGAACGAAGGGGGCTGAGACTCTAATCTACCTTTTTTCTTTTAGACCTTGAAGACTCTGATTCTCAGGCCCCTTTGTTTGTGGTTGCTTAGCTAATTTTTATTCTTAAACAAATACATCTGTGAAGACCGGAATGTAGGAACCAAAGAAATGATCCATGTGTTAAATGTTTGCAACCTGTAGTAACACAGACTAAAAGTAAAAGTAAAAATCTCAAGTTAAAAATATTAAAAGCTTAAATTGAAAATGTGGATGAGAAACTTAATTCTGTTTCCAAAGTTCCCAAGGAAGGCTCTGCTTAATCAATGCCAGGTACTGTTCTGCTCTCTGGGCATGTGAGCCGAGCAGGGCATCCAGGCACCAAATACATGGAAGTAGGAGGAAAGAACAAATTCAAATTCAAAGTCAAAGCCAAAGAGAAACATCTCCAATGGGGTCACCCAAACTCCACATTAGAAAGAAAATGGGAGAGTTTTTGAAGTGGAAATATCTAGAATGCTTCTTACAAGCCACTTACAGATAAAAGAACGAAAATGAAGAGTGGTTACAGATCTTGTCTTAGTTCAGACTGCTGTAACAAATTGCAATAGCCTAGGTGGCTTAAAACACAAACGTGTATTTCTCACAGTTCTAGAAGCTGAGAAGTCCAAAATCCAGTGTCCATTGGCAGATCTGCTGTCTGGTAAGGTTCTTCCTCTTCATTTGCAGACAGCTATTTTCTTTTTGTATCCTCATAAAGCAGAGCAGAAAGAAGAAGCAAGCTTTGTAGTGTCTCTTCTTCCAAGAGCACTGAGCCACTTCATGAGGGCCCCACCTTCGTGACCTAATTACCTCCAAAGACCCGACCTCCTCCTATCACCATTTTGGGGATGAGGATCTCAACATGTAGACTGAAGGGGGCACAGCATGCAGGCCAGAAAGAATAAAGTTTATATGCTAATTATTACTTCAGAAGTTGAAGGTGATGAGCTATATCACAACTTCCATTTTGGACTTCATCTCCTATTTGTTAAATAAATTTTTCTCATTTCCAAGATGGCTTCTGTTTTAGTTGCCCCCCTCACTACCTACCACCACCATTTAAAAACTAAATTTAGTTCCTAAAACTCCTAAAAATCCACAATCACTTGTTTTATAAATACATGTTAAACTGCTAAAGTACAGAAGCTCTGTTCAAGGTGCTGGTGATACAGTGGAGAATGGGCAGATGAGCTATGAGCTTATGTTCTGAAGAGAAGATGTTGGAAGCATTATTTAGCCAAGAATATAAAATGTATTGATCTGTTGTTGGGGCTAATTTTTCCATGTTACTTAAGGCATCTTATTCCTTTACACTGGCATTCTTACATAATGAGAACCTGGGTTCTCTAGGAAACCAGATCCAAAGGCTGATGGGTTTTAATATGTATTAGTAGTAGTATTATCACAGTATTAAGAATAACGATGCTAAGGCATTTGGGTGGAGACAGAGAAGAACTGTTGGACTTCAGTTCTTTCTCTCTCTTCTCTCTCGTGCCACTCCTTCCTAAAGTGTCTCTCTCCTTCCAGGCCACAGAATCTTCCTCTCTGTTCAGGCTTATTGAGTTGTTGAGCACTTATGTGTTGCTAATTATCTCATGTGTGTAACTCTTGTATCTTCGACTGGTAAATGAGCTGTTTGAGGACAAGCACCATGGTTAATCATCCAGAAAGCCAAGAGAAGTGCCGGGCACACAGTAGGTTCTAATTAAATGACTGAATGAATAATTGATTGCTTAGCTAGTTGGGAGGATACTGCTCAGCTGCAGAGCTAGAAACAGAGATAATGAGCTCCAGTTCATTATTTGACCCCTGGCCACGCAGTCATGCCTGTGTCCCCTGAAGTACTAGAGATGCTCCTATCCTATTTCCCCTAAGCAACTACATCCCTACCTACAACAGGTGTTGTGAGAAGAAATGAGTGGAATCTGAAGCTGATGTTGGAAGCTGCAGTGAATAGCAGAAAAGGTAGGATATAAAGCAAGTCCCTCTGTGGAAAGGAGAATGGGAGGAGATTTGAGAAAACTAAAAAATTTAGTTTGCTATTACCTTTACTTCAATAAGAAAATGCCCATATTATCATATGCCTTGACTAATGGGGAGAAAAAAAAATCTACTCTGTATGCAACTGACAATCAAAATAACCAATTTCCATAGGAAATTCCTAATTTCCAAACCAGTTAGAATTTTGTTATTTGAGATTTTAATCCCAATGCTATAAAGGAATTACAGTCATTGAGACTTTTTATGTTTTTTAAATAATCCTCTAGGCACAGGAGGGGGGTTCAATTACTCTAAAACACCTGTCTGGGTGTGCAATGCCTGGCTTGGTCCATCAAACAAACCCATCCCCTTGGCAGATACTATCTGGTCCATACAGGTAAATAGTAAACGATTGCAGGTGGTTATGAAAATTACCCTCAAACACCAGCTATTGGTCTTAACATGCTTGGATTCTGATCTGATCTTTACACTACTTCTAGACTGTAATATCTGAAGACCTCTCAGGTCATCCTCTTTAGACTCCTGTTTGAACGAAGTCTCCCTGGTATCCATCCTCAGCTCACTCTTCCTCTGGATTCCCATGGCCTGTGCTGCCTCCCGTGGGTACACAGTCATAGTTCTTGCCCCACAAGACAAGGCCACATGGTTAATGTCCTGACTGAGCCAACCCTGGCAGACTCATGAACACAGTGACTCAGACAGAGAGACCACTTGCTAACCAGCAAACAGCAATGACCACGCTTACCAAGGTCTCAGCTGGACAGGGACAACATGTGAACATGGCTGACAGATGAAGCTAGGCAAAACTCCATTTCTCCTGAAATTGTGCCGATTTACTGGTGACCCACGGAGACATCAAGGGAATATGGGATTCAAAGTATGCATCCACATGTGGATGCATCTAATGGAGTGGGAGGGAAGGGAGAAGAAGATGATCCCTGAGTCATTTTGCTGAAAGGGGAGGGAGGTCATGTGAGAAAGACTGAACCACTAGAGAACCTGGGGTGAGAACCAGACTGCAGCAAGCCCTGGAGAACTGGGAGGGAAGCCATGGTCCTGAATGGAGCTGGAGGCAGACACTCAAAGGCTCCCTTCCCCGTGGCCTCACGTGCACGTGTGTGTGCAAGTGAGAGGAAAGATAGAAAGTGCGAAATAAAAGCAGTGTCGTATTAAGCCCTATGAAACTCTGGGGCCCAGGCAACCCTGCTGTGGGATCCACCCTAAATGAACATTGTGCAGAGGAAGGACATTCTTCTCCTTTTCCAAAGCCTACCAAGTGTTCATGCCTTGCAGCTTGAGGAGGTACTGAGGTCGACACAAGGCTGGGCCATCAAGCCCAGCAGCGGAGCAGCAGCTTGGCCCAGAAGACTTGACTGATGTATGGGTCCATGTAGGCACCCCATGGGGACTCTTGGAATTTCTATAGTTTGGATATGGAATGTTCCACAAAGGCCTATGTGTTAAAGGTTTGGCCACCAAGGTTTGGTGTTACTGGGAGGTGGTAGAACCTTTGGCAGGTGGGAACTAGTAGAAGGAGATTGGGTCATTGGGAAGATGCCCTTGAAGGGGATATTGGGACACTGGTCTCTCTTCTCTCTTTGTTCCCCAGCTGGTATAATGTGAAGAGTTTCCTCCCTCACCTGATTCTGCCAAGAGGTACTTTCTCACACAGGCCCAAAAGCAACAGGCCCAAGTGACCATGGACCGAACCTGAGAGCCCAAGTCAACCTTTCCTCATTTGAAGTTGTTTATGTCAGGGATTTTGTCACATCGATGGAAAACTGACTAACACAGGAATGTACTTTGGTGAAAAGATGCGGGGATAAGGAGGGGAAACTTGGCAAACTTTTAAGGAGCTGGTAGAGATGTAATGGGGCCTTATTCTTGCTCAAATGCTGGGAAAGTTTAGGGATCATTTAGTTACACCAGAGTCCTAAATATTCTAGTCCCGTGTGTGTGTGTGTGTGTGTGTGTGTGTGTGTGTGTGTGTAGTAGTGTAGTACTGGGGATTGAACCCAGGGGCATGCTACCTCTGAACTACACTCCCAACACTATTTTATTTTACTTTTTTATTTTGAAACAGGGACTCACTAAGTTGCTGAGGCTGACCTCGAACCTGCGATCCTCTTGTCTCAGCCTTCCACGTACTGGGATTACAGACGTGCTCCACTATGTCCAGCTCTGGTCCCTCTTTAAGGATACATGAGATATCTGGCCTACCAGGACTAAGCCTGCTTCCCTGTCTCTGTCATAGCGACCAGAGGTCATTAACCTGGGCACCATTAGTAACTTGAGCTTGTGTTGTTACAGAGAAGTACACTCTCCTCCATGTAACACAGAGGGCAATTCGTCACCACCATGTTCACACTGGTCCATTCACACTATCGTGAAGGCCATTTTTGCTATCCACAGCCTCCCCTTGCCCTAGCAAAGAGGACAGGAAGCCTTTACCATATACGCACATCCAGTCAGAGCCTTGTCATCTGAGGTGCTCGAATGTTGTGTTTATTGTACTCTATGCACCTCCAGCCCAGGAGGACAGCAAGCAAACCTTACCATAATCATCTCTTTGTGTTCCTAATATCCCAGACATGCCTGCAATTTCTTCCCCGGCCCTCCAGCCTGTAATCTGTTTCCTTCTGTGGTGAAGTTGGGCAAGTCCCAATGTTAGGGTGGAGAGCCATGAATCATGACTGAGAGGCTCTGGGAACACCAAGTCTCCTAGGCTTCATTTAGGTATCCTAAACCACCTAGTGGGATCCAGCTCTGATACCAGCAGAGTCTTCGTCCATAACTGGTACCTTCAGGAATGTGTCTGTGGAAAGACAAAACATTTCAAATGCAGAGGAATGGAATCTTTTCTTTTATTTCTTTCTTTGTTCTTTTTTCTTTCTTTCTTTCTATACTGGATTGCAAGAGAAGGCTGGTTGGCTCCACAAGGAAGCAGGCATAGGCAGAGACCTGAGTCTTACTGCTGAGTCATTTAAATCTGGTTTAGATCTGGTTTTCTCAGGGTATAGAAAGGAACACAGCTCCCAGCAGAGATATCATGTAGCTATGGCCCAAAAGTATTTTTTTAACAGATGAAATTTAGAAAGAATTTGAATATTTCATGCTGGGAGGTAGGTTGTTGTGTGGAATGGTTGGAGAAAGGAAACATTCATGTCAAGTGATTGCAAAGAACACTTCACTGATCTAAATCTTTGTCAAGGCGAATCACTACATCCACTCTCACCTGCCTGAAATCAATATGTCAAATTCCATCACAATTTCCTGTATCTGAGTGTGAAGAAAGAACTTCTTAAAACTGAACAGGCCATGGGGAAGAGAGAGAGAATTGAACAGGGAGCCAGGGCTCCAGAATCTTGTGCACACCGAGTGGGACCTGGAAGTTGTTTCATTCCTGTAGAGTTAGTCTGTGGAAAGCTTCAGATAATCCATGTGTCATGAATAAGTGCTAATATTTAGCACAGTTTATGCGTTTGCATTTTTTTTAAGTAAAAACTTCTCTGTTGGAACAAAAGCATTCTCTTCTTGCCTTAGCCTTGAATTTCTCAAGATGGGGATGCTCAGCTATGCATGGAGAGCCAGGGCAAGGCTGGGCATGTTTTCTTCACTTTTTAAGGAGTTCCCTGAAGATGCCTGTGTCAAGGCCTTTTTGTTCTGAGTCATTTGAGTTCTATTCAAAAGAGAGAGAGAAAGCACTTTGATTTGGTCTCGTTTTTCACCAAATGCCTGTAAGTGGTGAGCTGTCTGGTGCTAAAAGCAGCCCTGGTGTTTGCTGCTTTCTGCAGGGCACCTCGAGGCATCACCACTACACCAGGCCCCGCCCTGCACGCACACATATGTGGAATTACCTGCTGGCTCCATGCAGTGTAGGAGAATCAGGAGGCCTGGGCATTCTGCAGCTCCTGCCAGCCACAAAGGAGCCTGCAGAGCTCAGGGACACAGTGTTCCCAGGCGCCAGTTCCCTCTACTCCCCATCACAGCAGCTGTGAGATGGAGAAAACGCTGGATCTTGTGGCTGACCCTATTCCTGTGGACTGATGGGAAGACATTTTGGGGGTTCACACACATTCTTTGACACTTCGTCTGGAAAGGAGCACGTAGCAGTGGAAAGTGGCTACGTGTGTTTCACCCTTGATATGGTAGATAGACTGCAAAAGTGCCCCATCCCTCTGTCCCTCCCTATGGCCACGCCCTTGCCATGTGACTTTGTATTTCTTCCAATGATTAAGTGAAATCCATTTCCCCACCCCTTAAATTTGGGCTAGCCTTGTGGCTCACTTGGACCAACAAAATACAGTGTAAGTGACGACGTGACAGTTCTAAGCCTCAACATCAACAAGTGTTGAACATGTCTACTCTTTCTCTCTGAACCCCACAATTATGTGAACAAGCATGCACTGATGGACATTAGAGACACATGGCCCAGCCCTTGTCACCCTAGCTGATAGCCAAACAACGGTCTGAATGTGAATGAACATATGAATGAAGCCTTCCTACACCAAGCAGCCTCAGGCCACAGGCTAACTGACCACAGATGCATGAGCGAGCCAAACCAAGATCAACCAAACCTAGCCCAGTCAGCACAACTTCCCAACTGACCCACAGACTTGAGAACAATAACAAAGGTTTGTTGATTTGAGTCACTAAGCTTTGGAGTGATTTGTTACACAGACACTGTGTACAGTAACTGATACACTTACTCTTTTAAGGGAGAGGGCACACATATGACAAGTTGGGATAAAATTAACCCATTAGGCATTCACATAGTCATTTATCCCACTCCTACCATGGTTCCTCTTCCAGGCTCTGTGGATAACAGTGTCTCTGCTCTGTTAGAGGTAGCATTCTAATCGGTGCAAACAAACCAAAAATAAACAACTATATAAATACTACAAATATCAGCTAGTTGTAAGCGATGTACAGTCCATTTAAAAGGATATATGATGAAGAGTAACCTTGTGGTCACTTTAGATTTGGTGGCCAGTGAAGCTTCAGTGAAGAAAGTTTTAGACTGACATATGAAGGTTAGTGCAGAGAGAGCCCCAATTCTTCATGACATGAAGACGAGGCAAAAGCACTCTAAGCAAAGGGAACAGAAGTGCAAAGGCCCTAGGGCTGGAGCATTGTGTGTCCAAGAAACAGAAGACTGGGTCTAGAGCAGAGAGTGGAAGGGTGAGGGAGGCAAAGGGCAAAGCCTGTCAGGCTTTTAATCCAGGGTAAAGAATCTGAGTTTTATGTTAAATGCACCAAGAAAGCTATCTCCACTTTTAAAATAGGAGAGTAACATAATCTGATTATTCTTTAAATGGATTCCTCTTGCTGGTGGGCACAGAGTTATTAAGGTTGGAAAGTGAGGAGCTGAATCTGTTAGTGCATTAGTCAGCTTTGCATCACTGTGACCAAAATACCTGACAAGAATGTCTTAGAGGAGGAAATGTTTATTTGGGGTTCAGAGGTCTCAGCCCATGGTCAACTATCTCCATTCATCTGTGCCTGAAGTGAGACAGAACATCATGGTGGATGGATGTGGTGGAGGAAAGCTGCTCAGCTCATGGCAGCCAGGAAGCAGAGGAGAGACAGGAAGGGGCCAGGGACAAATATAGTCCGAGGCCACTCTCCCAGTGACCTACTTCCTCTAGCCTCGCCCCACCTGCCTATAATTTTCACCACCATTCAAATCACTGGTCCATGAAATGGGTTAATCCACTGATGTGCTCAGGGCCCTCTTGACCCAATCATTCCACCTCTGATCATTGTTGTACTGCCTAACATAGGAGCTTTTGGTGGGACATCCTGGATCCAAAATATAAGAAATAGGAAGCTCCTATAATAATCCAGACTGAGCCAGGGTTATAGCCATGGAAATTAAGAGAAGTGACTTTGGGGGGAGGAAGTGATAGAACGTGAGATGTATTGGATGTAGAAGTTGAGAGAGAAAGAAGAATCAGGGTAGCATCTAGATTTTTGTTCAGTAACTGGATAAACTGAAATGGAAGAGGCTGGGGAGGAACAGGTAAGGGGGCTGGACATTGAGCTCTGAGATGCCCACTAGGGCAGGAGAGGTCAAGTGCGTGGAAATTCCATGGGCCTTGTATCCGTCAGCGTTCTTGCAGCCATAATCTAAAGATCTTAGATCACACAACTTAGAGGAAAGATTTATTTTCTTACGGTTTCAGGTTCAGTCCATGTGATGCTAGGGACCATGGATCTCAGAGCATGGCAGAGGGAGAGCACATGGGCTGTGTTCACATCATGGAGGCCAGAAGCAAGAGAGTGAGAGGAGGGGAAGGAGGGACTCTATACAATCTCCAAGGCCGCACCTCCAGGGACCCACCTCCAGCCACACCCTACCAACCTAACCGGGTACCACCCAGGTAAATCCATTACAATGGATTTATCCACTTCTGGGATTATAGCCCTCATGACTCAAATTACATCATCTCCAAACATTAGGTGAGCTCTTTAGGGGACATTTTATATCTAACTATAACAGTCCTGATGTTCTGGGAAGGGGTCAGCACTGGAGGAATAGGTTGGAGGTCACTGGCATGAAGGTAACATAAGCCGTGGACTAGACAAGGTAACCTAGGATGACCAACAGAGACAGGAGCCCAGGACAGAGACCTGGGGACACTCTAACATTTAGGTGTTGAACACTTGAGAAAGAGCCAGCAACAGAGACTGAGAAGGAAGCTCTAATAAACTGAGGAGCAAGTGAAGAGATATATGTGTGGCATCCCAGAAATCAAGAGAGCAGAATGCAAGAAGGAAGTCGGGATCAAACATGCTGAATGTTCCTGACAGCTGTAGGGGACAAGAACTCTCCTGTGGCCATTGCATTTGGCAACCATTCAAATGCCTTTTGCCCTCCTTGGGGTAATAACTAATCACAAACATAAAATGGGTTGTAAACGCTTTTTGTGAGCCTCTGTCCCTGCAGAAACAGGCTTCTACTCTGCATAGCTGAAATTACTTACTTCCAAATCCTCACTCCAACTCCAAAGGAACATGTTACTCTCCAAATTCCATGACTCTCCACAGGCCCAGAAATATATCGACCCATCAGATCTCTGAATTCTCTGGAAACTGTAAGCTCCCTGAAGGCAAAGATGGCACCTGTCTTGCTCATGCTGTATCTTAACACAAAGAAATCCTTCAAACATTGCCACATAAAGGAATGTTACATTCCATTTGGACTTCCGCCACCAGTGCTGCGTGTGACTTCTCCCTGACACCAGGCTGTCACTACCTCATCCCTCAGGGGACAGACATGCAGCATCTTGCCAATATTCCCCAACCGGAAGTTCCTCTGGGTTGGGGTCCCGTGTTGCTCTCCAGTCTTTCTAGGGTAGACTGTGCTGCTGAGGCCGGGTCATCTGCATTGCTGCAGGCCTTCCAGACGCAGACTTCTCACCTGTTGCCCTTTGAGACCTTGCCTGTGCCATCTCTACAGTGGGGATGAATCGCATCCTCTTCTGTGTTGAGGATCTCATCTCCCAGGATGTCACCTTTAAGACTTTTACGTTTATTGTGGAATTTTCCAGCTGCTTTGTATTCAAGTCACACATCTGCAAGGTCTGTATGGCTGGATGATAGGCTGCGTTTGTGTCAACTTGACCCAGAGTATTGTCTGTCTAAAAGTCAAGGTTATAGCACTTGGCACTGATATCTGGGAATGTGCACGTGACTTTCTGACCCTTCAAAGGGCATTTCTTTTAGCCTGCAACTCTGTCCCTGATGCGTATGTGTAGATCCGTATCAAAGTTTTCACTTCCAATAATTCATTAAACCCACTCTCAAAGCGAGGCATTCAGCAGCATTCCAGTGGGCCTCAAGCAACTCACCTGCTACTCGGGGTGCAATTCTGTTTTCTGAGACACAGTCAGGTGCTAGGAAGCAGAACAGTGAAAATTTAACCTCATCTGACCCGAGCAAAAGTCACCTTTTCATCATTAGGTTTTTGTGTTTTTTTCAACATTTAGAGGCTTTAGTAATTATTCTGAGTTTAATTCTATAAGTATTCTGCTCACCTTCTGCTGTAAGGAACTCATATTTGCTTGACCTGTGAAAGGAAATTATCACAGAAGCAAAATCAGATTTTCGCTGAAGTCAAGACACATATTAAATCTGATGCTTCACAGCTGAACACAAGCCCCTCCACCTCTGACAGTCCTTTCCCTCCTGTGTGCACACAGACACTTAATAAATGCTTTTGATGAAGGTCCCTCTGTCTTAAAAGGAAATTAGATTGTTCTGACAGTATCTCCTCATCTCTAAACTACTGGTTATTATCCAGCAGCCTGTGATCCTCTAGGTGTTTGCAAATTGATCGTTTAATGTTTGGCATTCCTCTATGTCCACGTTTCGAGGGTGAGCAGCCACCTGTATAATTCCCAGTGTGGGTGACGTGTCTGTCCTTTGCTGGTCTTTGGACATTTCATACACACACACACACACATACACACACACACACACACACACACACACACACATACACACACACACACACACACACACACACTTTTTGTTTTATAATAATTCATATACCCATAATTTCAGAGCAATTCACTCACACAGTTTTTGATTCTAAACAATTTCCTAAGCTCTTCATTCATTTACTTCTGTATTTATTGGTATCAAACATGTATGGAATTGGGGGAGGGCTAATTGAGTGATGTGTCCATGTATACTTCTACCACCCTGAAACTCAACAAGATGTATGATTACAATGCATCAATACATAAATTAAAAAAGGAAAAATGGAAAAGAAACATGTATGGAAGAGCATTGGGCCATCCCTGGGGATACACTGGTTTTGGAGACCTCCCAGATTAATGTCCTTGTGGCTCTTAACATCTAGTGATTGTAGTTTTAGATTGTAGTTAGGATTGTGGATAAAATAAACAGGTACTATGATGGAGAAAAAATGGGAAGGACTCTCAATAGGAAACTGTTAAGCTGAGACCTAAAAGTAAAAGAGGGAGAGGGAGAGGTGGAAGGAAGTGACAAGCGCAAAGCCGGGTGAGAAAGAGCTTAGCTTGTTCCTGGATTTAATGGGGAGCAAAGGGAAATGCGTTTTGGGGAGAGGGTGAAATGAGGGTGAGAGGTGGCCATGTTGCCAGGTGCCTTTTGAGTAGAGTGAGTCTGCATCCCAGTTTGCAAGAGCAGTCCTGGTATAGACCTTTGACCCGGTGTAGTCATGGATAGGATAGGGCCCCTTTCACTCTCAAAATGACCTGGTTTCCATTATACACGACAACCCTTCTTAAAGGGCATGCCAAAGAATTTGGATTTTATAATACACGAAATGGGAAATCATTGAGGGTATTAAGCGGGGATATGGCACGTTAGAGCTATGTTCTCAGGTTGCTCCATCTGTTGTCTGAAAGGTGCCAGATGTGGAAGTGGAGAGAGCATTGGGAAGGCTACTGGAGTGGCTTAGGGAAAGGATGCTGGCCTACAGAGCATCACATTAAAAAATACATTATGCTTCCGGGCGTGGCGGCTCATACCTGTAATCCCAGTACTTGGGAGGCTGAGACAGGAGGATCAGAGGTTCTAGGCCAGCCTCAACTATTTAGCAAGGCCCTCAGCAACTTAGTGAGAACCTCTTTAAAAATAAATGAATAAATAACTAAATAAATGGGGCTGGGGGTATAGCTCAGAGGCAGAATGTCCCTGGGTTCACCCCCCAGTAAAACACAGACACACACAGACACACACACACACATACACATACACACACACACACACACACACACACACACACACACACTACATTATGTTAATCAATATTCTACCATCTTCTTTCCCTTGAAGCTCCCAGTGCTAGTTCCAGTGTACTAGACACTGAGACACACGGCCTGGAACCTCCTGCACCCCATTGCAGGGCTGAACCACCTCTTCCTCAGCTGCCAGAAGTGTTAGTTGTCCATGGCTCACAGCTAAGTCTTTCCCCAGCCATAGCTGAAGGGAGCTGCCTTGCTCCAGGATGTGCCCCTCTCTGGGGACGGAATGCATTCTTATTGGCTGGTCAGTGTAGGGGTATGAAAACTGCACCCCCTTGCTTTAATTCAGGTGAATTCAGGAGGGCCTTCCCAGCTCTACAGCTCCTGGTAGGATGCTGAGGACTCTGTACCTCTGCATCACAGGTCAACTTGCCCTCCCCCAGATCATCTGCACGCAGGCATCCACTGCAGAGCCTGGTGCCTGGGAGACCTGGCCCACAATTCCAATGGTGGTACAGCTTTCCATTACAGTGTGTCGTTGGTGTTGTCTGTCCTGGCATCTCCACACCTAATCAAGAGGAAGAGCTTCCCCTGGAGCTTCTTTGCTGGATACATAAAAGATAGTTTCCTATTGTTTCTCATGTCCTTTGCAGATTGAATCACCTGTTTGTTTTGACTTGGATAATTTTACCTGCGAATGGTTGTGATGGTTACTGATGCTGGCTGGCTGTAAGCTAGCACCCTTCCTGCTCTTTATTGTACTCCAAGTAGTTATTCAGATCTTGTAAAACAACAGCTCTTCTTTAAACACCTTGATTTTCTATTGCCTACATTTAGTTTCTCCTTTTGGTGCTTGAATTATTTCCTTAGGGAATGTAAAGATCCCATAAATTCCTCTTTTATTTCTTTTTTATGAGATTATTCCTAGTATTTCTATAGAGTAATTTGAAAGTTATCGAAACAAATCACAATAGGATCTATTTTTTATAGCTCATTATCATCAAGAATGCAATATATCATGGATTAAATCATACTCTCCCCAAACATGACTACAACCAACAAAAGCCTGATGCAGGACCATTAGCGTATAATAGGAAAGAGTTGTTGGTGTTCTCAAAGTAAGTCTTCACTCCCTCATAAGCCTAAGGGGAACAAAGGTGCATGGAGGTGAGGGAGGGAAGCAGGAAGGGGTGGGGGTCCTCACATACTTTGAGCACTGGGGCTTACCCACACATTCGCTGAAGTCTCTTGACTGGTTCCCAGCCATCTAGCCACATGAAACCTCCCCATCTCCACCTCTGCTCATAGGAGAGGACATGGGGGAGGGAAAGAGTGTCTACATAGACTTGCATAGTTTAGCCTCTCCACTCATTCATTCAGCAAATATTTTTGAGCACATAGCACGTTACTGACCCCAGGTAGCACTGAGCTAAGCACTGAGCATCCCAGAACACAGTTGATGTCCCCTGCTACAGCCTGGATCTGGAATGTCCCCAAAGGCTCTTGGCTCTCAGGGTGAGGCCATTTAGGAAGCAGTGGAATATTTAAGGGGTGGGGCCTGGTGGGAGGCCTTTAGGTCACTGGGGCAGTTCCTTAAAGGGGATTGTCAGACCCCAGACCCCTCTTTTTTGCTCTCTCACCATGAGATGAGCAGTTTTGTCCTGCCATGCGCTCCTTGCCACAGGCCCGAAAGCAATTGCAACAAACCATCATGGACCAGAACCTCCACAACTGAAAGCCAAAGTGAACCTTTTCTATTTATGAGATGATTATCTCAGGTATTTGTTATAGTGACAGCAGGTTAACACATCCCCCCTGCCCTAACTTGCAACATGACTCGTCCTGAATCCCACAACAGTATAATAAAAATATTACACTGGTTTTTTTCCTTTTGATAACCTTCTTTCTTTCCTTTCATCAGAATTTCTTCTATTTTAGATCATCTGCCCTGAGCATGCCTTCTACTGTGGAAATTTTCAGTCTTCAATTAATTTTTCAAACTATGGGAAGATTAAATAAAAAAGAGTATTTTCCCCAGTTGATGCAGAGCTGAACATTGTTCTAAAGACTTTTCAATAACTTGCTTACACTCTTATTACAAAACATTCAGTATATTATATGTTTATCACCTCCAGCTTGTGTTATAATAGGATGTTTAGAGACCAATTAGAACTTTGGGTCTAAAGTTTATATGCTGCTGGACTGGTTTCCTTATTTAGTCTCTCAGAGCCTCAATTTCTGTAAAAAGGAGATAATACATACCTTAAAGAATTTCATGAGGATCAAAACAATTCCTGGTTGTGAAGCCTACAACCATGTCTGACACATAGCATACATTCTAATTGTAAGCTCCTTTCATTTTACTTGCCCAAGAATTCTTCATTCATTCATTCATTCACTCATTCAACACATTAGCATCCATTGATGTTTAAATTGCGCAAGGCTGTTTCGGGCCCTGAAATTCCAAGCTGAACAAGTAGAACAATGTACAGTGTGCAGGTTCTGTTCTAGTGGGAGGAGAAGATGATGAATGAATAAAAGATAGCAGGGAGTGATAAGTGATAGGATTGAAATTAATCAGGAAGATGTGATAGGAAACAAATGAGGGTGGGGACTATGCATTGTATTGAGTATCAGAGAGGGCCTCTCAGGGAAAGCAAAGTTTGAGCTGAGAACTAAATGACAAGAAGGAGTTAAGCCAACTGAACATCTGAACTAAAGTTTTCTGTAAAGAGGACGTGGCTAGTGAGAGCTGGGGGAGGCAGGAATGGGCTTGATACAAGGAGGGAGAAGGAGGTAAGTGGAGGTACAATTATCGTGGGCCATTTTGCCCTAATAAGAGCTCATATTTTATTCTCAGTGCAGTGAGGAGCCTTTGGAGAATTTGACACAAGGAGGTGTTGGTCCAGATTAGATTTTCATGGCTCTAAACACCATCAGGAAGGAAAATTGTTGATAACAAGAGTACAGGAAGGGAGAGGCTACTGTAGTCATCCATGTGAGAGATGCTGGTGACCTGGCTGAAGCAGATGAGGAGAGGTAAGCAGATACCAGGTGTATCTTAGAGGAAGAGTCAACAGTACTTGAAGCTGGGTTGAATGTAGGGAGGAGTTTAGGAAGAGCAAGGGATGGAGGAAGATTCCTAGGATCTGACTTAAGCCATGGAGAGATGGAGGGTTGGGGTGTGTGTGTGTGTGTGTGTGTGTGTGTGTGTTACTGTGGATTGAACCCAGGGGCACTCTACCTCTGAGCTACATCCCCAGCCCTATTTTATTATTTTGAAAAAGAGTCTCACTAAGTCGCTGAGACCAGCCTTAAACCTGCAGTCCTCCTGTCTCAGCCTCCCAAATACTGGGATTACAGGCATGCACCACCACACCTGGCTGGAGACACTATTCACTGAGACACACAAAATATGGGGGAAGGAGCACATTAGGGTCCAGCAGAGGATACTAAGGAAGAAAGGCCAGTAGGGAATAAAAAGCAAGAAACTGTTCAGCAATGAGCACATGATTCACAACTTGTATAGTCACTGGACTTTGACAAATACTCCATTACCAGCAAACCAACATTATACCCCACTGCCCACCTGGTGACCCCAAGAGCCATTCAGAATTCACTTCTCAAATATGTCAATGTAATGGGTTAAATTATATTCTCCCCTCCTCCCCAAATAAGATGTATTTCAGTCTTAACCTCCATCACCCCAGAAAGTGCCTTTTTTGGAAATAGGGTCTTTACAGAGGTAATCAAGCTAGAATGAGACCATTAGGGTGGGTCTGTATGTAATATGACTGATGTCCTTATAAAAAGAGGAAGTTTGGACAGAGATGCACACACAGGAGAACATCATATAAAAACAAAAGCAGAGATCGGGGTGATGGTACAGAAGCGAAGGATCACCAAAGATTTCCAGAAAGAAATCAGAAGAGAAGCATAAAACAGCCCTGTCCTCACAGCTCCAGTAGGAATGAACTCTGTGACACCTTGAACTCAGGGTCCAGCCTCCAGAGCCATGAGACAGCTCTGTCGTTTAGGCCACTAGGAAGTTTGTGTAACTTTTGCTAGGCAGTCAGTGTACCAGAAGGGCACCCACAGGTCCTCAGATTCTTGGTAGTAGGGAATCTCTTTTTCCCATGTGCAAAAAAAACAAAATAGACTTCTGGGACAATGTGTGCCCCTCTGGGCCACCTCCCTGGGCTTTATCCTCAGTGTTTGAGAATGGAACTTTGCTACCAACACTTGTAGAAACACTTTCAACCAAATTCCATGGGCTGAGCAGCTGCCAGGAAGTGGTCGATGCTGCAGGACCTGCTTTTGCCAAGACGTGGAGGAGAGAAGCCTGCGATCATCAGCCGATAAGGGAGATAGACACACACGAGGAAAGCAAAACCTGAGGGCATTATTCCTTGTGGAAACTTTGAGGAGCGCCTTCCCCAAAGGAGACAATTGTCCCTGTGGCATTCGGCCCCAAGAAACCCCGAAGGGAGAAAAAGGGGCCACTAGCCGCCCTGTTTGCCCAAATGCATTACAACTTGTTTCAGTAATATACACACTTCAAAAGACTCCTCTTTCAATTTGCCCACTTCTGTCCCCACAAAGCACACACTTGGTCTCTTTTTATCCCAAATTTATAAAATTCAAAAGAAAATATTTTTATTTTCAAAAATTTGCAACATACTCTTTGTGTGTGTGTGTGTGTGTGTGTGTGTGTGTGTGTGTGTGGTACTGGGGATTGAACCCAGGGGCACTCTAGCACTGGGCTACACACTAGCCCTTTTTATTATAATTATTATTATTATTAATTTATTTTGTGTGTGTGAGTGGTACTGGGGATTGAATCCAGGGGCATTCTATCTCCTAGTTACACACCTAGCCCTTTTTAATTTTTCTTTTGAAACAGGTTCTCACTGGGTTGCTGAGAGTCTCACTACCCTGTTGAGGCTGTCCTCGAACCCGCCATCCTCCCGTCTCTGCCTCCCAAGTACTGGGATTACAGGTGTGTACCACCACACCTGGCCCTTTTTATTATTTGTTACTTTATATTTTGAGCCAGGGTCTCACCAAGTTGCCCAGGCTGGCCTCGAATGTGCCATCCTCCTGTCTCAGCCTCCCAAGTACTGGGGTTACAGGAATATATTCTCGAGGTGTTAGTTAAGCCGGGTTTGATCATAAAGAGCAGAGATCCACACAGGTGCTCAGTTTAGATGGTGGGGGTTGAGTAACGTCAGGGTCCAGGTGAGGTTTATTGTAAGAATTTCAGTAATAAAAATAGACTGCATTTACATCGTGTACCGGCACTTTTATAAATGCTTTACGTGCGTTGACTCATTTCCTCCTCACAATGTCCCTATGAAGCAGATACTGTACTTATCCCCATTTCACAGATGAGGAAACTAAGGTTGCACAACTAGTATGTGATGAGTCAGCACTTGAACCAACGGCTGGCTCCAAGGAATGTTCCTTTAAGTACCCGTCTGTGCTCGGTGCTACTCCCTGCCAGCTCAAATGAAACCCAAGCAGATTAGGGATTCTCCGTCTCCCTCATCCCTTGGACCGCTCTCTCTCTCTCCCTCCACCTGTTTTTCTCTCCTTTTCCCCTTCTTCCCTCCACTTCTCTCTGCCTCCCAGCACTTGAAGTATTTGAAATGTGCCAGCATTTCTGTCTCCCCACATGGTGTGTCTCCCCACTATCCTGGCTGCTGACTGGCTTCTTGCTTTAGGCTCTGTGTGGCTTCTCCATACTCCTGATTTCTACTCCCTTCTGCCTGGACACGGCTACTCCAGGCTCTCATTGCTCATGCTAAGAATCCCAATGGACAAAATCCTACTGGATCATTCCATTCGGAGCCTCCACCCCAATCCAATCAGCTGTAGCTACAGGGCCCAACCCCAGGCAACCACTCAGAGCAACGCCTCCTAAGCACAGTATCACTTTTGTTTTTCTCAGAAAAACTATCTACTGACCAATTCTGTCACAGATAAGCCTGTCAATCAAATCCCCACCCTTCCGGGATCTGTGCAGGAGCATGCGATGTCCCTGGCGTGACAATGCTCACGCACACTGTGTGTCTCTGTGCGATGGCGATAGCCGATTACGAGTAAATAAATGAGAATCTTGTCTGACTCCTCCAAGAGAAGACAAATGGGCCTGGGTTGCAAGGCGTATCTGACCAAAGGGGAGCCCCGGCTTCAGGCGGAGGGAGGAGACAGAAGCAGGCCATTACACATGGAGATGCAGGCGGCAGCTGCCTCTTAAATAAACCACAGTCCTTCATCTGTGTTGGGGGCAAAAGCTAGACACCAGAAAGAGAAGCTGCCTGGATTCAGAGGCAAAATGAACCCTACCTAGGTCAAGGGGGATACTTACTTGAACTAGAAAGAGAATCCAGATTTTAAAAATTTTACTTTTTATCGGTGCATTGTAATTATATATCATAGTGAGTGTCCAAGTGACACAAACATACATGTACCCCAGCCTCCCAAGCAGCTGGAACCACAAGCTTGTGCTGCAACATCCAGCTCATTGTTTTTTAAATTTTTACTTTATTTTGTGTTGTGTGTGTGTGTGTGTGCGTGTGTGTGTGTGTGTGTGTGTGTGTGTGTGTCTGTTCTTAACATCTTTTTACTCCTGGCTGCTTTGAGAATTTTTCTTTAACTCTTTGTCACTCTTTTTTAAAATATACTTTTACTGGTGCATTGTAATTATACATCATAGTGAGATTCAAAGTGATACAAACATACATGCACACATCTCACCCCACTCCTCCCTCCCCATACGTGTTAGTGAAATTGGTAGTGATACCTTCACAAATGGACATAATATTATTGAAACTGTTTCCTTCCTCGATCATCCATTTTCCTCTCCCCACCTCCCTTCCCCAAACCCCTTCCACTATTCTACTGTTCTCTCTCCTCGTTTATCTGAAGTCCCTTTTGTTTCCTATTTTCTCTCTAACTTCCACATATGAGAGAAAACATATGACCCTTGACTTTCTGAGACTGGCTGATCTCACTTAACATCATATTCTCTAGATCCATCCATTTTCCTGCAAATGACATAATTTTGTCCTTTATGGCTGAGTAAAATTCCATTGTGTGTCTGTACCACATTTTCTTTACCCATTCATCTATATTGATGGACACCTAGGTTGGTTCCATAATTGGGCTATTGTGAATTGTGCTGCTATAAACATGAATCCAGATTTTTCTGGGAGAAAAGGAAAGAGATGTTGAATGACAAGATTGCTGGGCTCACAGAGCCAGACTGAGACACTCTGCTTCGAGCACGTGCAATCTCCCTATCAGGCTTCTGTGGTTGCTGAACAATGAACTGGGCTTCTGCAATACACATCTGCATTTGCTCACCTGAGTGTATAAAAGTGTTTAAAAACCAAGTATCTAAGCCTTTCCCTTTCTAAAAACTGACTCTATTCCAAAAAAGTACTTGAATAATACATTACCGTGTTTCCACATAATCTGCACGGATTGGAGCAGGTCTGTTACAGCGTTGGACAGGTATTAGCACCTTTGTTCATCCCCTCCTGCCTTTCTTTTCAACATTACTCAGTCCTTCCTTTTAGAAATTTTGCTCACTCTTCTGAAACACTGGATTGACTGAAAACACGTTTTCCATATACTTCAAGAGAATAAAAATATGTTTTGCACCAAAAATAGAATCGCGACAGGCATGCAGATAATTAGACATTTAAACAAAGGGTAACCAAATCTTCTATTCTTATGGCTAATCCACTTTCTGTCCTGCCAGAAACACCTAACACACTATCCTGCCACTACATCAGAATCTGTGGAGCTGGTATAATGTGTTAATGATTAACCTTGTCAACTTTTTTAGAAATAACCCTCCTCCTTTATGCCATTATCGTAAAGGATTCCCCTCTCCCATGCGGCAAGTCCAGAATGAAAGTGGGTTGTTGCCATGGCAACAGAATACAAGGCAGGGAACTCGAGAAGGGGGAGGTCTCTTCACCCAGGGCTGCAGCCACCTCAGAGTGGTGGCAGCAAGGAGAAGCAACCTTCTATGACCTCAGGCTGCCAGATGGCCCACTGTTGACATAGGGGCTTCCCCCAACTCATTATTTGCATAATTCTGGATCATTCATTCAAAGGAAAATAAAGAATTCACTTATGTGTACCTTGAGGTACTTATTAGGCAGTTTTTCTCTTTGAACAGCTTATTAGTATTAGACACTTTCTCAAACACCCAGCACACAGGTGCCTTGCACAGAGAAGCTACGTAAGAAGTACATATTTCTCCATTTATTGTTTCCCTTCTCCAACCAGGTATTGCTCAAGATTCTGAGGTGGAAAGGACAGGTTCTCTCTCCTGACTGCTCCCTGTTTAGTGAGCGGATAAGCATACATCAAGATCTGTATAACCTCACATGGCAGTGTAGTTACAGCTTTGCCCGGTGTCACAGGGGCAAGAATGCAGGAGGCATGCCACCCTGGAGGAATTGGCAAGGAGCAGAGGCAGGACACTGGGTGTGTGTCACATGACTCGAGCCCCACGGGATGAATGAGGAGCTATGGGTTCTTTGTTTTGTCCGCTTGCCTTGAGATCATCCTGGCAGAGAAGATAACATAAGCTAAAAGCCCAAGGTAAAAGCAGCCCAATCCATGCGGGAGACACATGCAGTTCACTGGTGTTGAACCAGAATCTCTAAGGCTGAGAATGTTGGGAGCTGAACAAGGTTCCTGGCAAGCTAAGATGTTGTCAGGACATGGAAGTCCCTCCCCATGGAGAGCTTGAGCTGTATTTTCTGGACAATAGAGGCACCAATATGACAAAGCCTGCTATCTGGCTAGACTCTTGGAGTAGTAGTAGGGGGAACTGCTTAACAGAGGAGGTTAGAGTCAAGAGGACCATTTTCCAAGGCTGCTTGAGAAATCCAGACAAGACACAGTAAGAGCCTGAATCCGAGTGGGGTATTAAGGATGGAAGGTGAGGATTCTAGAAACATTCAGTGAGTAGAGTCACATAGCTCCTAAACATGATTCACCTCCCCAAACCCCTAAGAGTCAAATCTCCACTTTCCTCTCTATACCAGTTTCAACACTAAGAAAAACCTGGAGAAGGATGGCTAAGATTTGCAGCAACTAAAACACCTATATAATAGTACATAGTTCATGCGTTCACTAAACCTAATGCTAAATGATCATTGGACACTTTAGACCCCACCGGCTGAGTTGAAGAAGAGGAAAATAGATGCCTTTCTTGAGTTCAATCCATTCCACAGTTTCCTATCACTAGTGATCATGGGAGTTCAAAACAAGAAAGATTTCTTAGGAAGACTTGAATATATCAGGGCTCATACTGAGATGGGACCATTCCTCTGTGGCTCTTCTGGTTTCACAGTGATCTTAATTTGTAGAGCAGGCCTATAAAGTAAGCAATGGCAGAGGGAGTTGGGTCCTTTCCAGCAAGGGGTGGAGTGGGGAGGGGGAGACTAATGCCCAGAGAGGTAAACTGACTTTCCAGAGGCAAGGCTAGTTGGAGGCATGCCTGAGGGCAGAGTCCTGGCTTCTTGGTTTCTCCTCCTGATATTATCAAGTAAGCCCATTCTAATGAGGTTATTGTCTTAAACACAGCCTGGCCAGATCTCATCTAAAAAGAGGAAGCAAAGACTTGGGTAATTTTCCAGATAATTTCCTTAAAATAAAAAAAAGCAACCTCTCTTTCCTCCAAATTGTTTATAATTGATGCAATACGGGAAGTCTCACTGCTTTTTAATGAGTTCCCAAACTCAAATTCTGCTATTTAATTTTTTTGAAATCTGCATTTGCCTAAAATATCTCAGTAATTCAAGCAGAAAGGGAGGTTTTTGCCTAAATTATGAAAATGATCTCAGTTTTCTTCTTCATGTAGCTAAGAGAGAAGTAGGCAGGGACAGCTTGGTATCTGGGCTGTAGGAATCAATCCCTTCCCCAGGCCTGGGGCACACGACCCCCTGTGATGTCAGGATGGGGCAGTGGGGGACCCCATGCTCAAGTTCCACCTTGGGCTTCTTTCTCTTTTCCATTATGAATGTGTGAGTGCTCATCATTTACTCTTGCTTCTACCGGGACTCTAACAGGCCCTTAGGGCTTTATTTCATTTATATATAGCTGGAAATGTAGGGCTTGTACTATTGACTGGAAGAAATCATTCATTTCAATTCTTGCTAGAGGGTGGGTCTTGGACTCAGTGTATTTTTGCATATATTTTTATGATGGTTAAATTGAGCCAGAAATGATGAAGCAAAGAAATGGACGTGGTTGTGCCCCTTTTGCCAAAGCACAGGTACCAGCTCCTTGTCTGATGCTAGTTGCTGTTCTCTGCCTCGCTGCTGCTTCTGTCTTTCCCACATCTAGCCACTCTTCCTTACTCCTTTCTTCTCCTGTGTCTTGGGTTAGGGCCACACGCCTCTCTGTGCTGGGGTTCGGTGAATACTTCAGATTACAATGTGGTCCACAGGCAGTGGTTCAGCTGAAAAGAAGGAACCCTGTGTAGAAGCTTATTTTGGAGTGAGACTCTGAGTCCATAGCAGGACACCAACAGTGTGTCTCTTCACTGGGACTTGCAGACAAAAACCTCAAACCTGGATGATTCAGAGGCAGCTCCTTTGGGCAGGCATGTGGGCAGCCCTGCCGCTCCTGGCAGCCAGAAGAAAGAATAAAAGATGCTCGCCAGGCCAACCTGGTACCCAGCCGGGGCACACTGGGGGTCTTGCACACTCACATCCACACACTGCCCTGCTGCAGTCTTCTCAGCAGTCATGTAAGTCCTTCTTTTTTGGATTCACACATCTCCCAAAAGGAAGGGCTCCTTTCTGAGATAAAATCACATGAAGACATATGATTAGATACGATTTCCCAAAATGTAAGAGCAGTCAGCAGACTATGTCCAAATCATCATCTCTGAGTGGTTAAAGCAGGAGGAGAGAAAAGCAGGGAGGAGGGAGAGGGTGGGGGAAGGGCAGCAGAGACTCTGGAGTCTTTGTTTCTCTCCCATCTGGCTGGAAGCCAGAGGCAAAGATCGAAGAGACCTATCCTTTGTCCACTGATCTGACAGTCATCCCAGGTTACCACTCGGCAAAATCAAAGTGAAATGTATTCACACGTTCATGGTCATTGCTCAAAAGGTTACTGAGGAATCCAGGTCTTCCTGTGCCTAATGGCAGCGGGCTTTCTATGCAGTGGTCTATTTTCAAGGTCATAATAAAATGAAGAGAGTTTCACTTTCTCCGCTGTAGCCTGCCATTGTTAGTGTTCACATGGCGTTCTCCTAGTCCTCCAAGGGGTCCCAAAACATGTGCTCTGTGGCTTTAAGGGCAGGGAGAGTCCTTCCCAGCCCTCTCTATCAGGTCTGGTTAGGCTTTAGCATGTAAAGTTCCAGGCCATACATAATTCAAAAGGTATGAAGATTTTCTTCATTCTCCATCTATCCCTGAATATAACACCCCCCCCACCCCGTTCCTTTCTGGCTTATAACAAATGCTAATTTAATCAACCCACAGCACATTTTGCTGGTTGCTGACTCATGCCAGTCCCAGCCCCTAGGGACTAACAGAGCTCTGCCATCCCATTTGTAAATGAACAATAAACAAGTACTGTCCCAAGCTGACCACCTCTCTTCCTCTGTCTTCCTTGTTTCCTCCTTTTCTGCCCTTCCCTGCAAAAGGTTCTTTACAAATGTATCCCCTGCTAACATGCAAGTAATTCACACCACAGCCTTGCTGCCTGCAAGGACCTGAGCTAAGTGAACCTCTGGACTGTCCCTGAGACACTTGGGGACCTCTCCCTGGTCCTGAGGGCTGCTCTCTACATAAAGCTGGAGTCAGCATGGGGAAGGGAGAGGGCAGGTCTGCAAAGCTCAGGATGGGTAGTGAGGCAAATCCAGCCCCTGTGATCCAAGCTGTGAACACACACGTGTCAGGGAGACAGGATGCGTGTGGGAAACCCAACACGGAGACTGATTAGAAGTGTGGAGGAGCTGGGCAGAGTGGAATAGGAGGTGGGCAGAGTGGAGCACGCCTGTAATCCCAGGACATGGAAGGCTGAGAAAGAAGGAGCTAAGGTTCGAGGCTAGCCAGAAACTTAGTGAGACCCTGTTTCAAAATAAAAAAAAAATAAAAAGGGCTAGGGATAAAATAAAAGCTTGGAAGTAGAATGCCCCAGCGCCCCCAAAAAAGAAGTGTGGAGGAGCAGCTCCCACCAGGAGCTCCTTTTCCTTCACCGAGCCAGGGGGAGTAGGGGGCTCTTGGACCTCTGGAGACAGCTGTGAATGGAGGTAAAGGGAAGGGATGCTACTGGAGATAAAGCAGGAGCAGCAGGTAGCAGGGCACGAGGCAGAGAGCATGGGACAGTAGGAAATGCCCCCGAAAGAAAGGACCAAGAGCGAAGTGATTATGGTAAGCCTCAATAGCCTCATAGCCTGCTTCCTTTTCCTTCTTCCCTTTCATTTTAGCATTTCACTTATGAAGAAGCATCCTCACCCCAGAGGGATTCCCTTAAAACCTTCCCTGTCATGACCCTCCAAATATTTGCTGAGCACTAATGCATAGGGTCCTCTGCGAGGAAATAGAAGATCGTTTGCCCTCTCCTCTCTCTCCGAAAGCCCAGGAAAGCACTTAGGGCAGCCCAAGCACCATTCCACCCATTATTTTGTTTGTTCTCCTCCTAACCACCTGTAAAGTACACAGAGCTGGTGGCATTAGCCCCCTTCTATAGAGAGGCCAAGCTCCCCGGATGGCAGTCAAAACCGATGCTATCTCCAGCCAGTGGACGCCTCACTCTCTGGGGGTTTTGCACACCCTAGGCCTAATTGCTCAGACATCAGGCTTATGGTTTATTAAGCAAATGTAACAACAAAGCATCAGAACTTCCGGAAGGGGCTGACTCGTCTGTTCGCCAGACCCCGCCCATGGTGCTGACCTACCCACGCTCGGCTTGCTCCCTTTTGCTCTTGAATTGTCAATGAACTGTTGTATGCTGCTTTGTGCACTCTCCACCGCCACCACAGCACACTGGGCTGTAAATTCCTCCTGACCAGGGACTCAATCTGGGGAGGTTTTGCAAACCCCCTAAGGAGGGGGTTTTGCAGAGAGCAAAATCCAAACTTTCTGGTTAATTGCAAGCACACATTAAGTCTTTTTAAATAGACTTTTATTGGTGTATTGTACATCATAGTGAGGTTCAATGTGATGCAAATATATGATTAAGTCTTTTGAAAAGTGATAAAACCTACTACAGTCACCCCCATTTTCGAATCCTCCCATTGAGATTGATTTCTGCTGTGGTCATTCCCCAAAATGATAGCTATGTCTAGCTTCCTTCTGGTTCTTTTTGGGGTGTGAGTGCACATGGATGTGTGTGTGTGTGTGTGTGTGTGTGTGTGTGTGTGTGTGTGTGTTGGACTGGCTGCATTGTTTCATGCCCCTCTTCAAGGGCTTTTTTTCCAGAAGGCTCCCTGCTGAGAAACAGGACACACACAATGGCCAAAGCACTTTTGCCTGAGACCTATGAGGATGCAGGACTTCCTACAGGAAGCCCAGAAAGAGGAACATGCAAGGAGCCCTCCCCTCCCCCAGCATCCTTAGTCATGGTGTAAACGTTCCCTACTTCTTCCTTCTAATTTATGGTTCTACAACTTTGGGGTCATTGGGGGTGCTGGGAAAGAAACAGCCCTGCATGGGGGAGGCGTTTGCACCCAGCACACAGCATTCTAATGGCACGTGCTTCACTGCCAAGAACGGAAGGCGGGGTTCACTTTGTCCTTATTTGACCAGAAGGTTGGGCACGGAATGTCACCCCCGGGCTCCCTGGGGCTATAAACTTGAGAGGCACTCATAAATAAGGCCCGCTGCCCGGTATGGCTTCCCGGCTAAATATTTGCACAGTAACTCAAATGAGGCAGCAGACATGAGTCAGGAAGGAGAAATGTCCTCAAGAAGGGTGGGGGAGGCTTAGGCTTCTCAGGCTTGGGGGATGGTACTTTACCCGGAGATGATGCTCAGCAGAGCCTCTGGGGACAGACTGCCAGCCCTGCCCCCTCCGCTGCGCCACCTGCCAGAGCCATTTGCGAAGCAGCTTGTAAGAGCAGCTAAGGGAACGAGCCACTTGTCCATCTTCCTGCAGGAGGCCAACAAGGACTCTAAGCGTTGCTTAGAGTGGCAATAAAAAAGGCATTGAATATTTTATCTATTTTGAACACTCGCAATTGGAACCAAGGTTATGTGGAAGCTGAGAACTTACGGCTCAGGGATGACATTGGCTCAGCAAGGTTAGGTCCAGTAGAAGTATGAGACGATGAGAGTTATTTAGTTCCAGTGTTAAGTGATCAGTGGATCGCCAGATTTGTCTGTGCCTCACAGAGATGGAGTGCCAGCAGCTGGTGGCCAGAGGTTATTAAGCCCCTATGGCATGTTTCATTTTCTCTGTTGGGGACAATAAAGGGAGAGCCTCTTCCAGCTGCTATGGGCCACCCTCCAAGAATCTGAAATAAAAGTACAGTCATCCCATAAAATGTACTGTCGTTCCCAATCCACCAGGGAATGGTTTCAGACACCCCACCCCTCTGTGGACACCAAAATCCTCTGATGCTTAAGTAGAATGACAGTATATCTGCATATAACTTATGAACATTTTCCTGTATGCTTTAAATCATTTCTAGATTACTTATAATACCTAATACAATGCAAATGCTATGTGAATAGTTGTTACACTGTATGGCTTAGAGAATAATGACAAAGGAAAAGTCTGTATGTTCAGTACAGATGCAATTTTTTCCCCTGATATTTTCAATTTGCCGTTGGCTGAACCTGCAGATGCAGAACCCACAGATATCGGGGACGACGTTCCATGCTGAATGAATGAATGGATTCTTTCCTTCCTTCATTCACACTAAAGCTCGGGCCTGCCAGTTGTTGGTCTGTCTCTCTCTGCTCCTTAACAATTGTATAAGTTGGCTCTGTGTGGTACTATGACACAGAGTGTCTTAAACAACAGAAATTGATTTTCTCAGTTCTGGAAACTGAATGTTGAAGATCAAGATGGCGCAGGGTTGGTTCCTTCGGAGGCCTCTCTCCTTGGCTCATAGACGGCAGGCTTCCCCGGTGTCTTCACGGCGTCTTCACTCTGTGTCTGACCATGTCCTAACCTCTTCTTTATGGGACGCCAGTCACCGTGGATGCCAGATGACCTCGTTTTATCTTAATTGCTTCTCTAAAGGCCTTCGTTCCCAAAGCAGTCACATGCAAAGGTAGCAGGAATTAGGACTTCGATTCCCCATGAATTTGGGAAGGACACATTTCAGCCCATTACAATTAGGATGTGTGTGTGTGTGTGTGTGTGTGTGTGTGTGTCTGTGTGTGTGTGTGTCTGTGTGTCACAGGACCAAATATGTTGGTCCCTGTGTCTGCATCGACGGTTCAGCAAACACAGGAAAATGTGGCACCTGCCCTGCTGTGTCTGCTGACACATGGCCACCATCTCGTCCCATAGGAGGTGAGGCCACATAATTCCATTGTTTTAGGTAGTAGTAACAGAAAGAAAGTGCTTTCTTTAAGTATTCGTTTTCCAGCCTGTCTTGCCACTGGCGAAGGAGGGAGGGCAGACAGGAAAACTTTCCAGGGGCCTAGCAATGCCTGGCCCCTTATTTGTCCATTCCTGCCTCCAGATTCCCTCATTTTGGTAGCCTATCCCTTTGCACAAAGGTGACCTCTGTCTGGCTTTTCCACTGTCAACACAATGTCTGAACTGTCTACTATGGTAACAGAGACAGCTTCCCTCTGTTTTGAACATAAGCCGGGGTTCCGCATTTGACCAACACAAGTTTCGGGGAAAGTTCCAGGGGACAGGCTCATTCCTGCCTCTCTCCTTCAGTGTCTTTCCTCCACCAGGGTAGCCCTGATCCCATCAGGTGGCCCTGTCACCATTGCCCCAGACAAGAATCACTTCAAGCAGGAGCAGGGTCACTTCCTAAGTCCCAAAGCATCTGGACATCCCATTGGCGCTTGTCCCTACTCAGGAAAGTCCTAACCAGACAGCCAGCCCCACTCAGCGCTCTCCCTGGACAGCAGTGCTGAGACATTTCAGGGCGTGCACTTTGGCCTGAGAGGTCTGTCCCATAACTGCAGGATAGTTAAGTCGCCAGAGTCAAGAAACCACTTCTATGACATTTGGAATAATTTTTTTCAAAACTCATTTAGGATTTTCTAGCCTAAAATCATGTTTCGTGTGTGTGTTTTATTTTTCAAAATGCTCCTTTGAGCCCAGCATGCTGGAGACATGACAAATTTGGCATTTCAATCCATGTGTCTGTTTGAATTCTAGGAATACACATTGGTTAGGTTTTTTTTGAGCACCTCCTGCTAAATTAAGTCAGAGGTAGATATCGATGCTGATACATATATTGGTAGACAGGAAATTAATTGTAAGAATGGAGTAGGACAATATCTTCTATTTATCTTCTTCCTATCTCCTAATTCAAACCTACATTTCTAGGGATTTAAAAATATTATAATAAGCATGTCTTCACTGACCAAGATACAAAGCCAAGGAGTCTAACCCCAGTAAATTAATACTATTTGTTTATCCACTATGCATAGAGCATAGAGTGAGATATTGAGAGACAGTTAGATATGTAAATCTCCATCCTCCAGGATCACATAATCAAAATGAGGAGGCGCAGACACACAAAACTATAATTAACAGTGAGAAGCAGGAAAGGCTGATCAGTTCCAATGAGCGGGACAGACACTCCATGCGATTGGGTTTCAGAGTGGGAACGATCACCCCGCTGAAGAGGCCTCAGAGGAGATGATATTTCAGCTTGGATTAGGGACTTGGACTGGGTCCTAAAAGCAGTGTGGGTTCACTGAAGGCTTTGGAGCAGGAGAATGATGTCATACCAAAGCTGGTGTTGGAGGTGAGTACCCTGGCATGGGGAACAGGATGCTCTGGAGCACGTGGGAAGCAAGGCTGGGAGATGTGCTTATAGACCCTGGCTGTAGCCATGACCCAGGCACCAGAAAATTCGTGCCTGAGCTGAGGGTTGACAGATGAGAAGATGAAGAGACAAATGAGAAGAGGACTATAATGAATAAGAGGAACCTTGAGTCTTACTGAATGTGGAGGACAGAGGACAAGGACCAGCATCCGGACCACTGACCAGTTCTCCTTGCTCACAGAGAAGGTGCAGCTCCTGGCCTGACATGTCTCTCTCAGCCTCCTTCCCCTTTCCCCAGTTCCTAAGACAGCAGAGTGGCCCAGCATGCCAGGGCTTCTGCTGGGAGTCCCAGGTCAGCTTAAGAACGTAGTGCTGCCTTCTGAACAGAGTGGAAGAATGTTGGGGCACATACATTCATTATGCAAGACCAGTTGTCAAACAAACAGTCCCAGTGCTTTCTCTGGGTTTTGTAATCCCGTCGGCATCAACCCAAAGCAGACCTTCATAGTGATTTACATAAATAGCCAAAGGCTGGCTCGACCTGGGTCGTCCAGACATCAGAGCATATTCCTTTGTCTCCTTTCGGATTTTGTAGTGGTTTTTTATTACCCTATTAAATATCTGTTGTCTCCCTTCCCCTTTTCCAACAGCCCTTATTTCTATGAGTCTCACCTGTGATCCTAGGTGTCTCATGGTCTAGGTTAGGCTCATCAGGGCACTGCATCCATCCACCTGTCCTTGTAGACATATTTAAGCTTCTGGTTCAAATGTCCCCTGAAGCCAGGCACCACTAAACTTTTCCTTTCTGTGAAATAACCTCACTTTATTATTGGAACTAGTCTGAGTTCTGTATTCTGCTGTTTGTACTTATAAAGTCCCCAATACAGGCTCCTTGTTTAATTGTGTCTGCGGAAGGGGCTCTGGAAAGGAGGGCAGAACATGGTCACCCTAGACCCTACTCTGGTGTGAATTGGCCGTGTGAAATTTGTCAGTTTCTTCCTTGATAAGATAAGGAGCAGTTCAAGCCAATCACTAACGATACTGACAGCTTTGACATTCTGACTCTAAAACTCCTGTCGTGCTACTGAAGCTCTAGTGAACTTGAGCATCTTTCTCATGATCTGCCTCCTATGCGGTCATGCCACTACCTGCCTGATACCATGTGATGGCCTAGGAACGCCAGGTGAACTGCCACTTCCAAAGAAACTTCAATGGGATTCCAGATTTTTTAACACATGCAGACATGAATTGACAGTAGCATAAGGAAACTAGTCAAGTGTTTCTCTTTTTGTAGGGCAAGAAGGACATTGAAAAAAGTGATGAAGACATGGCTAGGGTAGGAAGCAAGGTCACTTTTAGACATATTGAACTAAGGTAAATGGGAGACAACCCAAAAGAAATATACAAACAATTGGGGGATTCCACACTAGAGGGGAGACTATCAGACTTGAATTAGTGTAAAAATAGCCAGGTGACTTTGAGGTGGATGAGGATAAACAGAAGGCCAGAGCTGGACAGAGAAACTATCTGGAGACATCCCAATGGAGGTAGTGACATAGAGATGGAGCTGAAATCAGGGACAAAATGATATGCCTGGGGAGGGGGCACAAGTCCTAAGGACTTAACATGACGGACAACAATGTCTTGTGAGTAAGAGAAGAAAGAGAAAAGGGCATTAAAAGGCAAAAGATGAATTGTGCTGCTTTATAAACATGGGTATACATGTATCACTGTAGTATTCTGACTTTAATTCTTTTAGAAAGTGGTACAGCTGGGTCATATGGTGGTTCCATTCCTAGTCTTTTGAGGACCCTCCATTCTGATCTCCATAGTGGTTGTACTAACTTATAATGCCACCAACAGTGTATAAGCATTCCTATTTCCCCACATCCTCACCAGAATTTATTATTGTTTGTATTCTTGATGATTGTCATCTGGAGATTGGAGGAGAGAGGAGAGGAAGGGCAAAAGGAGAATCAATGAAGGAAATAGTTCAAATAATGCTTTGTCCATATGAAGGTATCACTACCAAATTCACTAACATGTATGGAGAGGGGGGAGTGGGGTGGGATCTGGGGGGAAATACACCAAGGGCTGTGTGCGTTTTTAACACTTCGAACATCACTATGATTGTAATTACAATGCAACAATTAAAATTTGGGAGTTTTTTTAAGGCAAAGAATGAAAGGAAGAAGGGAGCTATTTCCCCTGAACTTTTGCTTATGCTGGGCTCTTCACATATATCAATGTGTGGCAAACCTTGAGGGTGAGTGTTAAAAAGAAATAAAACAGTCTAGGACAGGTGTCCTTGGGTTTCTGTCTGCAGGCCTATGCAATGGTGCGATTTGCCCATTGTCCAAGGAATGGGAAAAAGAAGGGCCACAAAGCCAAGCTCAGGTTGTGTCAGCAGCACCCAGATCTTGGCACACCCAATAAAAATGGATCCTGATCTGTTACATTAGAGATTGTAGCAGGCATTTTGATGTCCTGTATCATAGTCCTTTCCCCAATTCAGACACACTTGCAAGATTTTACAGTTCTCTCTGCTTCTCTGAAACTATGGGAGCTTCACACCAGGAAAACTCAGGCAGACTGAGGAGTTGATGTCTCTTTTCGCCAACTTCCAACCACAGAGAGCCAGTGGACTAATACCCCAGCTCCTTTTTCCATGGCTACAACAGACATCTCCATGTACCTGTATGTTGGCTCTTCCTCTTCCCCTGCCCCAGTCTCCCCATTCTCCCATTCCTGATTCCTGGGATCATCTCTGAAATCAACTATCTGCACTCAGTCCTTGAACAAGACTATGCTTTCAGGAGAACCCAAACTAAGCAGAGATGAGCAGCCTCCATGGTGGTAGAGGAAGAAATGCTGGCAGAAGCGTGTGTGCACATTTCCTTTAAAGGCCTGAAATGCTAAATAAATAGAAAAGATCTCTGCTCATCTCTGTAATGACCAAAGGCTGAGCTGTGCCCTGCAGGGCAGACAGAGATGCTACTCTGGATAGGGTCCAAGGGCCCTTGGTCATAAATCCCTCTTGGCAGGGTGGACATGCAGTGCTAGTTCTCAGGACTTCACATAGAAAACAACGCACCCAAGCCCCATCCACATCACAGCAGAATTGCATTTCCCCTTCGGATAGGAACCTTCCCCAGTTCAGGGGCTGCAGCCTGGGAGCCCGCAGCAGTATGAAGCCCAAGAAATTGTGTTTTGTTTCACTATTTGACTCATTCCCATGAGGTTTTGAAAGCCATGGCATCTTAGGCAGGTATGAAGCTTAATTGCAGTAGAAGGAGCCGAGCACAGTTTACATTAAGCTCTTTCTATCATCTGTGATGTTGGCTGCATCTGGAGGCATTTGAGTCAGCAATTCCCACTCCAGCATATTTGGGAGACAGGGTTCTCCTCTCAATCCACTCTTCCTTTGGGATCTGTGGCTGCATTCTCCATGTTGCCTACCTCCACCTGGAACTTCTCTGATGGGTTTGCTATTGATTACCTCTTTGGACCTGCAATGACCAATTGTCTCTAATGTCATGCCGCATCCACCCCTGGGGGAAGGATGATCCTAGAAAGGTTAGGCAATTATCATCATTGGTCCAATCTAACTTGGACTCCAACATTGTGAAACTCCCTACAAAACAGGGCTGTTGCAGGTAACTGGCTCTATCAAAGTCTCGCGAAGATCATAAGGGAGTTTTAAAAGCCAGAAAAGGAAAACAAAAGTCAAGGCCTGATATTTCTGCTCCCCAGTTCCATCAGCACTGCCCTGTCCTGGAGAGCCCCCTCGCTGGTCCTCTCTCCCCTTGCCCACAGCCTCTCCTCCTCAAACCTTGTCTGTTCCCTCATCTCTCTCTTCAGTGTGCTGGTTTCTAGACTCTAGTATTGGCTGCTCCTGCACTTGTCCTTCTCCCATTTGAAAAGCAACCATCAACCAGCTTTTTGCATAGCACCCTCTCACCCTCAGCTGCATTTAAAGTTTTAAAACACTTAACAAACTAGTTGTTTTAATACTTTAATAAAGCAACTTTAACTGTTCATTCTGTGAACTTCCTCCTTTTAGAAAAAGCCTAGACCTTGCCTTTGCATGTCCGCAGCCTTAGCTAAGGATTCTTCTTAAAGAAAATAGGGGTGATATGATTTCAGCATTAACTGACACACAGACTTTAGTCCTCACCTGGATTTGATGCATCACCACTATTTCATTTAACTATCACAGTGACAAACACATCCTTTATCATCATAGCGTTTGTCAAGGCTTAATATTAAAGGAAAATAAAGGAAAACTCGTGGCCCCACAAAGATGCTTCACGTTCTCTGCCCAGGACTCCTTTAAAACTAGGGATTTGATACCTGCCTTAAAGGCAGAATGGTCTGAAGGCCAGACATCTGCACCCAAGAGCCCTTTCTGATTTTTCCTTTAATCTAGAGCAATCAAGAACCCTTTCTGAGTTTTCCTTTAATCTAGAGCAATGATTTTCAAATTTCAGCATGAACAGAAATCAGAATGCAGGGGGTTGTGTGTTTAAAGGGTGATGCAAGGGCTCTTCAAGGGTAATTATGAGTTTACATGTTGTTCACATTAGGTGTTGATTATAGAAACCAGAAATATCATTCCTAACATGTGACTCTTCTGTTTGGAAAGCTTTCTTCAACATCAATTCTGCCAACAGAATAGAATTTCTAAATGACCATAAAATTTTAAGTCTCTCTTGCACGCTCTCTCACTCTCTCGCTTTTTCTCTTTCTTTGGTCTCACTACCCTTGGAAGGAACTTGGCCCTCAGTCCTGGAGTGAACCGTGGAAAGCCACCCCTGGCCCCTGGGTCGCCCTTTAGCAGCTTCTCTGTGGAGAAATGTAGGGTGAGAGACAGGGAACAAGTGGCCTGGCTTTCTTACTCACCAGCCAGGTGACTTGGGCTGCAAAATCCAACACCATCCACTTCAGCTCTGATTTTCAAAGTAGAGATCTCCTTGGGCCCGTCGCATGTGTCCTGAATTTCCCAGCTCTATTTCCAGCCCTGCTTCATCTGTCACTGCTTATACCTCTGCTCGGTTCATGGTAAATGGTCTGTTTCTGCCAATGACTTTTTCATCTGTGTCAGGGAAAGACCCATTAGACAAACCCAGGGGGACAAGTTCAGAGAGTTTGTCAGTTCGCGTCACTGCCACGTCTGCCTGTGCAGTGGAGCACGGACTCGAAACAGACTTGTCAAGGGGGGCAGCTTCTTCTGGAAGAAGTTTATCTCAATGGAGAAAAACATCAAAATACCAGCACTTGGGCCTGGTGAGCTGAAAAGAGCTGTCAGTGAATCAGTTAAAATAAGTCAGAGTCTCACTCCCCACAGGGAAAGTGGGGAGACAATGGTATATAACCTAGAGTGTTTCGGGGTGCTCAGTGAGAGCCTGATACAAGTAAGGAAGCTATAATTTCTTAGCAACAATAATTTTCAACTCATCAATAATCAATAGCTATTAATAAAAGAAAGGAAAGACAATGTCTTACATCTTATTGCACTGAGAGTGAGGAAGAGAACTTCTGCATCTTTCCATTGACAAATCAAGTAGGCTCCCACTCACTCCCAGCCTCATGCTGAGCCTCCTCCTCCTCAGCCCAAGGCTGAGCCCTCCTCTGTCCGTTGGACTCTCCTGCCTTGGTGCTTTGTCAAGTACTCAGTCCTGGACCATCCTGTGCATCATCGGTCCCTCTCTCCTTGCTCACTCCTGTGCTTGCAGCTATAATCGCTCCCTTTAAAACATAAAATATTGGCCAATGGTGGTACACAGCTGTAACCCCAGTACGTGGAAGGCTATGACAGGAGGATTGCAGGTTTGAGGCCAGCCTCAGCAACTTAGTGAGACCCTGTTTCAAAATAAAATAGGGTTGGAGTGTGTATTGGTCAGGGTTCACTAGATTAACAGAATTCACAGAATGAGTATATGAAAAAGGGATTTATTAGATCAGCTCACAATGTAGTCCTGAGTTTCGACTGCACATAAAGAGTCAGAAGAATCAGTAGCTGGTCAGGCGGTCTAAGAGCTGGAGCCTGAGGATTGAAGCAACCACCAATTCAGTCCAGTCCAAGATGTGAAGATAAGGAAGCTCTTCAGATAAATGATGGTGAAGTCTCAGTTCGAAGGGCTGGAGGCCGACGATCTCAGACGAGAGCAGAAGATCAAGAAGCTCTTCAAGGAAGCAGCAAAGTTGGAGACCGACGATCTCAGACAAGAGCAGATGCGCTTTCCTCAGGAAGAGTCTCGGCTCCCTCTATGCAGCTTTCTCCTTCTTTTATCTAAGTCCTGCACCTATCAGAACCCTGCTGCCCACATTTAGGGCAGGACTTCTGGTTCAATCTGCTGTTACACAACCAAAGTCACATGATCTTAGGTGGGTCAAGTTGACAAACCAGACCAACTATCACAGAGTGTAGCTCTGAAGTAGATGTGCCCCTGGGTTTGTAATAAATAAAAAACAAAATATCTTTAAGCTGCATATTTCCTTTAAGCTGCCACTCATTTTTTTCTGCTTCCCTTTTCAGCAAAGTTCCTTTCTCAACTTCACCTCCTTCCCATTCTCTTGAGCAACCTACAGGGAACAAAAAACCATCATCAAGGTCACTAATGATGACTGCGTAACTAAAGTCAATACTCTGCTTCAGTACATTAGCCCTAATTAGTTGCTACATATAATTTTTCGTTGCTCATTTGTTCATCAACCCTCCCCCCCCGCATCATATTAGAAGAGATTCCCGTGGGAAAATAGAAACTTTACACTGTTTCCCATGTATCCCCAATTCCAGCAACAGTGTGTTCCTGGCACATGTTAGGTAGTTGGTAAATACTTGTTGAATGAACACTTCAATCAACCAATAAATCATCACAAGGATGCAGCTCAGCTGGTACCCATGTATTAGTAAAGAGTAAGAATTGAAATTTCTTTGAGATATATCTGTGTTATTTATTAAGCCTTGTAGTTTTCAACGGTCTGGGAAGTGATGCTGTCCATTCTCAGGAAGTGTTCCCTACATAGCGAGTCATGGACTAGCCAATTTCATGTACATTTTCTTATTTAATGCTCACAAAAATCTTTTAAGATAAGTGTTGCCAGGTGTGGTGGTGACTGCCTGTAGTCCCAGTACTTGGGAGGCTGAGACAGGAGGATCACAGGTTCAAGACCAGCCTCAGTGAGGCCCTCAACAACTTAGACCCTGTTTGAAAATAAAAAATAAAATAGGGCTGGTGGTATAGCTCAGAGGTAGAATGCCCCTGAGTTCAATTGTGAGTCCAGCGTGATGAGGAAGCCATGTGATTTTCTAGTACCTGTGGGCTAGATATGAAATGTGTGGCGAATTCACAGAAAATCACAGGAACAGTACTGATAAAGATAAATGTAAGTCAGACTTTCCAGGGTAAAGTACATATTCATTTTAGAACATTAGTAGTGTTTTTATTGTCAAAAGCCACTAAAATACATGTAGCAGTGGTGCTTTCTGTGATCCTGTTGTTTTTCTTTTCCAAGCACACTCACTATCACAAAAGGCTTGTGACCAATACTCAGGACACGTGCAGTTGTGGAGTCGCCATCTGGCCAAAGGTGCCAGATAAAATACGGGTGGTCAAGTTAAATTTGAACCTTACTATTTATTGACTTATTTACAAGAACTTCATTTACTCATTGATTCAACCTCTTTATCAGGATACTCCCAGGTGCTCTCTGAGGTTCTGATGCTAACTGCTCAAGTAGGTGCCAATTAAGCAATACAGAACCTCCCTGAGTCGGGTCTACTGGAGTAAATGAAACACAAATAATGTTTTAACATAAGTACGTTCCACATAGAGCATGGGACGCACTTGATTTATAATATATTTATTGTCTGAAATTCAAATTTAGCTGAGCTCCTGCGTTTTTACTGTTTAAATCTGGCAACCTCGACATCTGGCCCAGTGCTATGTCGCCATCCCCACCATTGTCCCACCACACTGCCAGACAGGTTTTGTCAAGGAGGTAAAGACAGAAAAGGGGGAGAGTCTTTTGAAAAGATAAAAGCCAAGTGATCTGTTGTATAGCTTTTTATGAGGGAAGGGCTAGTTTATCCAGACCCCTTTGAGCCCCCACCCCTGCCTCTCAGGCCTTCTCTTTGTGGCTCAGAAACTGAACAACTGTGGACAAATCCTTTACATTCTCTAGCCTCAGTTTCCCCATCTGCAAAGCAACAGTAACAGTAATAGGATATGTGGTATGACTGACTTCCATACATACAGTGCTCTGTCAAGAGCTCTGAAGCTTTTAAACAGAAACCCAAATGATTATGAAAAAGAAGCTATGTAGAGAGAGGGAGGGAGGGAGTAAAAAGGAGGAAAGGAGGGAGGGAGGGACGGAAGGAGAGATCAGGTGCAAGCACATACATTTGTATCTGTACAACTGCAGATAAGATTGAGGAGATGGGGACCAGATGGGACAATGCATACAAAATGTTTAATGGGGACAGAGGATTCCATATTGACCTGCTTTTTTAAAACAAAAATAAAAGAAACCAGATTTTGAGTAAAGTAAAAACTTGGTAACTGGGGCAAAAGCAAAAGTGATCTATAAATCACTCTCCCTGAAGTGGGCTTAAATGGCGACTTGAAATGCATGCTTAGTGAGGAAGAAAACAAAAGATCAGGCAGAAACACAGCTTGGAGTTAGGACCAAATTGAAACTGCAAGGAAATTAACCCCATTAGTGCCTGATATTCTGTATAATGGGTATTATGAAGTAGGGCAGTGCTGTGGACTAAATTGTGTTACCCCAAATTCATATGTTGAAGCTCTGTGTGACTATATGAAGTCATAAAGATGGGGTCTAATCTGATAGGGTTGGCAGCCTTATAAAAGAAGGAAGAGATATCTCTCTCTCTCTCTCTCTCTCTCTCTCTCTCTCCAACTTTAGAAAAGGCCATGCCACCATGCAGGAAGAATAAAAACATCCATAAGTCAAGAAGAAAAGCTTCACCTACTCCAACTATGATGCCACCCTGATTTTAGACTTTTAGCCTTTATAACTGTGAGAAAATACATTTCTATTATTTAAGCCACCCAGTCTGTGGCATTTTGTTATGGTACCTTGTGCTAACTAAGCCAGTAAAGAAGTAAAATCTGTTTGGAGGACAACCAAGTCACACATTTTAAGAACCTTATTGTGTGAGAAGGCTACAGTCATTTAATATCAAGTAGAATATTATTTTAGTCAGCATTTCCATTTCTGTGACCAAAATACCTGACACAAACAACATAGAGGAGGAAAAGTTTATTTGGCTCACAGTTTCAGAGGTACAGTCCATAGTTAGCCGACTCTAAGGCAGACATCATAATGGCACAACATGGTGGGGGAAAGCTGAGCTCAACTCAATAGCCACAGCAAGCAGAGAGAGAGTGACAGGAAGAAACCAGGGACAGATATAGTCCCCAAGGCCATCCCCCAGTGATCTCCCTCCTCCAGCCATGCCCCACCTGCCTTAGTTACCACCCAGTAAATCTATTCAAATTACTAATCCTTCAATGGATTTCACTGAGATTAGAGTCATGATTCAGTTATTTCACTTCTGAATAGTGTTGCACTGGGGCCATGCTTTCAACACATGAACCTCTGGGGAGGCATTCCAAACCCAGACCATAACACATATGGAGAAGAAAGAGAGATGAAGTCAGTGGGAGGAATGGACAAAAAGGACCTAGAAAAAGATGGAATTTATCCCATGGATGGCAATTTACCCCCAATAGATGGAATAAGTAACCAGGAGTAAATAACTTCTGAGTTAGCAACCTTGGGTTTATTGAGGCTGTGGACAAAGAAACTGATGGTGGGAGGTTGGACACCTCACCTGCTCAGCCTGCATTAGCAAAGGCAGACAGGGCAGCACCGTGAAATTATCCAATGCTAGTCAGAAAAATCTGGATTCTTACTTCAAAGTTCTGAGACCTTTGATCTCTTAATTTATCCATTGTCATTATTATTATTTTGCTTATATTATAAAGGGCAAAAAAGGCACAATTAAATGACACTTCTTGTCCAAGATTCATTCATTTGAGGCATCGCATTCGGGGATGGGTGGATCTGAGATTTGAAGGCAGGTAACCCTGAGCACAAGGACATACAGGTGGATAGGAGGGATGTCAGGAAAGGCAACAGTGCAACACGGACTTTGAAACAGCATCCGGTAAGTTACTGCTGTACAATTGAATGAGTGAGTGGATGTACTCGTGGATAGATGGAGGAGTGAATGCATGAATGAGACAGTGATGGTTACACAGATTCACAGAGGTCCTGAAGTACCAGCCTCTGGAGTGCTGAACTTCTTTGACCACAGGCCCTGAGCATTTCTGACAAACTGAGAGCACTCTGTGCATGGCTCCTCCACTCTGCACATCTGGGAAAAACCAACATCTCATTTGCTTTTGTTTCTCCAAGAGCCTAGCCTCAGCCTCCTGAACCGGGAAGTTGGCAATCCCACTGACTTTTAGTGAATATTCTCTGAGCTTGTTCCCCCTGCCATTACTGGGGGCCTGTTTAATTGACTGATCCATTCATTTATGTATTCAACACATATTTATTAAGTGCTTACTATGTGCCAAGTACTATTCTACATCCTGGGGACATATTAGAAAGCAAAAAAAAAAAAAAAAAAAAAAGCTCAGCTTCTGATGAGAAGACAGAAAATAAAGTGATAAACAGAATACACAGTACATCAGTGGTGAGTGCTGTGAAGAAAAGGCAGGAGAGATGGTGGTGCAAGGTATAAAGGTATGATCAGGCATGATTCACCAGGAAGGTGATCTCTAAGCAAAGATGGAAAGGAATTGGAGGAGTAGCCTGGGGGGGAAGATGCCCCAGCCAAAGGAGGAGAGAGCTCTGAGATGGGAGTCTGCCTGGGATGAAAGGAAGCCATAGATGGACTGTTGCATCAGGACAGAGGAAGGGAGGGGAAGGAAGATATAATGACAGAGAGAGGAGAGGAAATGGAGACCCATGTAGGACACTATGGGGCCTGGTAGGGATCTTGGCTTTGACTTTGCACCAGCGAGGAGGTAACATGACCTGACCAGCTCTGGCTGCTGGGTTCAGACTATGTAAAGGTGGCACACAGAAAACAAGAAACCATTTCGGAGGTTATTTAATATTCTAGGTAAGAGAGGATGGTGAGTTGGGCCAGTATTAGTGGCAGAGGTAGTGAAGACACCATATTTTAAGTATATCCAAGAAGGAGAGCCAAGAGGATTGGCTGATGAGGGTTTGGACTGAGTCTCCTTACTAAGCCCCCCTAGTTTCCACACTGGCATTGCTGCTTAGCATCTTATGCTGAAGGACCTCAACTAGCTGGCCGGCCCATCTGTGCAGGGATGCTCCCAGCACTGCCAATGGCTCCCCGCAGCCTTTTGATGGTCACTGGGATTGATGGTCTTTCTCTTCCTATGCCTTCTACCAACCCTGCACCGCTTTCCCAAACCCCAGTCCGGAATCATCCTACATCTCCCCATTTCTATCTCATCCCACCTGCTCTTAGGTTCCCACAGAATTGACACTATAAATTTTGGAAAAAAGAGAAGGTTTTACCTAGATGAGAGGGGTGCTGGGTGGGGAGAGTGATTTCAAGGCAGGGCGACTGTTAGGGAAAGCATCGAGGCCCGTACAGGAGTATGAAGAAGATCAGAACACCAGGGCCGGACGCGGAAAACTCACACCTTTCCAGCTCTCTGCCCAATCCCTGTTTCCAGATTCCAAGAAATTTTAAGTTAAAGTGAGATTTATATATTTGACACCCAAAAAGAAAGAATAAATAAGAAATCTGAAGACAGTGTCTTAGATATGATTCTTTAAGCAAGGAAGAAAGGAAGGAGGAGGAGAGAAAGAAGGAACAAAAACAACAAAATAAAATAGAAAGATTGATTCTTTCCCATTAGCTATTTTACAAATATGACCAGTAGGTTATTATCACATTCTACACTATCTGTTTACCTAACTTTTAAAGAGAATCCAAGCCACCAACCACCTGCATATTACTTTATGATTCAAAGCTGGACTTCCTTAAAGTGACAATTAAAAAGCAATGCTTTCAGGGAATAAGACTGAGCATGCTAATTCCGACCAACCCATTTTGTAGTATTAAAAACATACCAAGCCCGGCGTGGTGGCACACTCTTGTAATCCCAGTACTTTGGGAGGCAGAGACCGGAGGATCCGGGTTCGCGGCCAGCCTCAGCTCTCTCTCTCTCTCTCTCTCTCTCTCCCTGTCTCTCTCTCTCTCTCTCTCTCTCTCTCTCTCTCTCTCTACCTAGTGAGGCCCTCCACAACTTCATGAGACCCGGTTTCAAAATAAAGTGTAAAAAAATAGGGCCAGGGGTGTAGTTCAGAGGTAGAACACTCCTAGGTTCAATCCCCGGTACCGCAAAACAAACAAACAAACAAAAAAAACATACCACACATATAATTTACAGCACAATTGATGTAATAGATCCCTACGTCCTGCCTTTGGGATTTCTGATCAGGACTCCCAGGCATTCAGAAGCACTGGGGGCTGTGTGTACACATGTGGGTACTGGGGACAGAACCTAGGGACATTCTAACTCTGAGCTACATACCCAACCCTATTTCATTTTATTTTTTTAAATTTTGAAACAGGGTCTCACTAAGTTGCTGAGGCTGGCTTCGAACATTGCATTCCTCCTGTCTCAGCCTCCCAAGTACTGGGATTACAGGTGTGCACCACCATGCCCAGTTGTGTTGTTGTTTTAAAGGATAGACTACTATGGCACTCACTGTGGAAATTTTCCTTGACTTCAGTCTACTGGTAGGAACCACCACGTTCTCAGAGCCTGTGCGAGGGCAGTCTGCAGGCACGCTCTCAACCTCCTGGTGGAATGCATTAAAAGATATGATGAAGCAGTTATTTTCTAGGGCTTGTTATGTTTTTATTCCTTCCACAAACAAAATGCAAACCATCACAAATTAGATTCCTCAAGGTCCTAGGAGGCGTCCCGTGCTGTATTTTATATACTCAGCAGTGGTGCCACAACCAATGTTAAAGGATCAGCCTCAATTGCAGCATTTATTTTAGAAGTAGGATGTGAAGGGGAAATGCAGACCTTGAGGGCCTCCCCCCAAAGAGATGTTGTCAGAGTGAAGTGACAGGGTTGGTGAGCGAAGATGTCAGTCCCCACTTTCACCTTTTTTTTTTTTTTTGGATACTAGGGATTGAACCCAGGAGCATTCTACCTCTGAACTACACCCCCAGCCTTTTTTATTTTTTATTTCAAAACAGAGTCTTGCTAAGTTGCTGAGGGCTTTACTAAGTTGCTGAGACTGGCCTCCAACCTGTGATCTTCCTGTTTTAGCCTCCCAAGTACTGGGATTACAGGTGTGCACCACCATACCCAGCTGTCAGCCCCTTAACTTCTGTGCAAATTGAACCTCCTTTTCTGAAAATGCTTGGGACCAGATGTATTTCAGATTTCAGAGTTTTGGGGATGTTAAAATATTTATAAAGACTTTGCCAGTTGAGCATTCCTAATCTCAAAATCCAAAATGTTCTAAAATCCAAAACGTTTTGAGCATCATGCCAGCACTCAAAAAGTTATGGATTTTGGATTAGAAACTCTCACTCAGCCTTATGTATCTTTCTGGGGTCTTCCAGTTGCCTATAGTAACAGGTTCTCTAAATGCCAGGTCCCTTGAACCTACCAGCTTCTCCTCCCCCCAACCTTAATTATCAAAATAATCCTTTCAAACAGCTACTGTGATGATGGACTATTCCACCAGACATTCTTCTCCACCTGTGTCTTTGCTGATTACCTCAATCTCTGTGTGTGTGTGTGTGTGTGTGTGTGTGTGTGTGTGTATGCATATATATATATATTTTTTTTCCTGTAGAGACTGAAGTGACCAGGAGCAGTGGGCACTACTCCTGTTATTTTGAACTAGTGGGACAGGGGACTCAGAGCCCAAAACTCTGAAGCTGCACCTGGACAGCACAGCCAACTTGTCCACTTGCAGCAGCAGCGCGGTGCGTAGGGCTCAGAAGAGCCACATGCGATGCTCTCTCTGCCTGCCTCCCGCTCCAGCTTTCATTCATGAGCAAAAGACAGCAGTTCTGCTGACCGTCCCGCCATCCTGTGTTGTACCTAAGTCAACATCTAGACGAGCAGGCTGGCCCAGTGGTGGCTCCCTCCTCTACTGTTGTCGCCATCCGTGCAGCTCTGTTCCCTACCCTCACTTTACACTGATCAGCTTTGGGGGTGCCCAGCTGATCCCAGCACCTGTCTAGAATGTGTCCCTGCCTAAGGCCATGGCTGAAGGGCCACTTCTAGGCATCTGTGTCTGTACCAAAATGAGAATATGGATATCAGGTGACTTGTTCAAACCTGAAATCTTGTCAGTGTAGCCACAGGAATTAATAGCCTCCATTTTTTTTCTTTTTGTGCTGAGGATTAAACTCAAGAGTATTCTACCTCCGAGCTACACCTTTTTTTTTAATTTTTAATTTTGAAACAGGGTCTTACAAAGTTTCTGAGAGTCCCACTAAGTTGCTGAGGCTGGTCTCACACCTGTGATCCTCCTCACTCAGCCTCCCAAATACTGGGATTACAGGCATGCACCACCACAGCTGGAGAGGTTCCATATTCCTTGGCATACCTCTGACTAGAAATTATAAGCAAAGCCAGAAGTTACAAGCTTCAGTGAGCAAATTAATGAGAAACCTCGAATGTTTGGGAGCCAGTCAACATGGTTAGTTTGAGCAGACAAATCTTTGGTTAGAAATGACATCTTGATGGATAGCTTAGAGAATTCTTATTGAATATTTACATACCACTTGCCATAATTTAAGTTGGACAAATCCATTGTGTCTTAACGTTGAGTCTCAGTCTGTTTCTTACTGGAAAGAGGTTTCTTACTATATTAAATATTTAAGTTTTAAGAACTGTTGTCTTATAACCTTGAAACTGTAAATGTTTGTTATAGTAAACTACATATGTTAAAGTTTGTTATAAAAATTTGTTATTGAACGTTGCGGTTTTATAGCAGAAAACATCATGTGTTGACTTGTTCTAGTCTATGTCTATCATGGAAGGTTGATATAAACCACCAATCATGTGATAATTAACTCAGTATTAGTTCGCTGCTTTATATCTAATCTACTCAACTACCATAAAAAGGCACTATCTCCTAACGTTAAGAACATAGCTAAAAGCATTCCTGCTTACAAAGATTTATTTTACAAGTATAATTAAAGTGGTAATAACAAAGCATCTTTTAAACACAATGGGAGCTTGTTTGCCATATTAGTAACAAGATTTTAGGGATTCCTCTGTTTTCAGTTCAGAAAATGATGTCCTCTACATTCAGCTTTTAAATAAACAGCCAGGTGTGATGCCACATGCTTGTAATCCCAGTACTTGGGAGGCTAAGACCGGAGGATCCGGGTTCACGGCTAGCCTCAGCTACTTAGTGAGGCCCTCCACAACTTAGTGAGACCCTGTTTCAAAATAAAGAATAAAAAAATAGGGCTGGGGGTGTAGATCGGAGGTAGAATGCCCCTGGGTTCAATCCCCAGTACCGAAAAAAAAAAGAAAAAGAAAAATCACTCAAAGCATAATTTTCATGACAAACTGCTAAGACAAGACTATGCACCTGCAGGATTGTACACAAAATTCCCTGGCACAGAAGTGGGCTATTCTAGGTGCTCAGCAAATGCATGCTGAACCTGATTTGCATCAGCCAAAGTCCCTTTATACTAAAGCTAGTGTGTTGCTAGAGACAAGGGTAACAGACAAAGATCAAGACACATAACTATACTCTGGAAAGTTATCTAATCCCACCCCAGACCTAAATTCCCCCCTTTTGAATACTTTTATTGGTGCATTTTAATTATGCATCATAGTGAGGTTCAAAGTGATACTAATATACATGGGCACATCACTTGGTTATTTCCCTCTGCATCCCACCCCATCTCCACTCCTCCCTCCCTGTACACGTTAGAGAGACTGGTAGTGATACCCTTCATATATGGACATAACATTATTTGAACTGTTTCCTTCTTCAATCCTCCTTTTTCCCCACCCTTCCTCCCTCCCCAAAGAATCCCCTTCCACTATTCTACTGGCTTCTCTCTGCTCATTTTTCTGAAGTCCCTTGTGTTCCCTGTTTTCTCTGTAACTTTCACATTTGAGAGGAAACATATGACCCTTGACGTTCTGAGACTGGCTGATCACACTTAGCATAATATTCTCCAGTTCCATCCATTTTCCTGCAAATGACATAATTTTGTTTTTCTTATGGCTGAGTAAACTTCCATTGTGTGTGTATACCACATTTTCTTTATCCATAAAATTTCTTCTTAATCCTCAATAAGAACTCTGAAGACGAAGCCATCTGACATTTCCTAAGATGAGAGGTTCTGTGGTTTCGATGTGGTTTGTCTCCTAACAATTCATGTGCTGAAATTTGGTCCACAGTGCAGCAATGTGGAGAGGTGGTGGGACCTTTAAGAGGCGGGGCCTAGTGGGAGGTGCCTGGGTCATCACTGCCCTAAGATGCTGGTCTCTTTTGGAGCAGGTTAGCTGGCACAGAAGTAGATTAGTTCCTGCAACAGTGGATTGGTTATAAAAGAGCAAGCCCAGTTCCTCTGTGCTCCCTGTCTCACCTTGTGACCTCACTCTTTGCATGTGTCAACTTCTACTTCCCTGCTGTGCTGTGACAGAGCAAAAGGGCCTTGCCAGATGGTGGCACCATGCTGTCTGGACTTACTAGCCACAGAACTGTGAGCTAAGTAAACCTCTTATCTTTATAAAGTACTGAGCCTCAAGTATTTTGTTATAAAATCACAAAATGAACTAAGACAAGAGGTGTATGGATTCTTCTCTAACTCCCATCACCTCTCTCTGGAGCCTTCCCAGTCCCATTGCCATAGACATGTTTTAGGCTGTTCATGCTGCCCCCCCCCCAAGAACATGGAGTATCATAAATTCACAGATATTTCCTACACTCTTCCTTCCGGACACATCTGCGGTGTAGACCCAGTGCAGTACCCAGCTTCCCCTTCGAGGAAGCACTCGGTGTGGGGAGTGCCATCAGTAGATGTCCTCCAGCCATCAACTGCTTCAGGGGCTGCCTCAGCGATCACACTCTCCACCTGAGGTCACACTCTTCCCCAACAGGGGACATGATGATGGACAGTGTTCCCTCCACACTCCCAGCCAGGTTAGCCAAGGCCTTTAGGAGGCCGCTATCACAGATTAGCCTCTTCCCCCACCCAATCCTGCTTTGGTTTCCTTCCGTTCTCAGGTGTGGATCTGATGCACATCTTGCTCTGGAAGCTCCAGCTCAGCATCTTCTTTGGAGAGATAGATTAGGACAGCTGTTTTGAATTTCAGTCTTTTCATGGGTTTACAGCCAAATGATCAATCTGACCAAGAAGTCCAGGTGGAGAGAGAGGAATGCCTGGAAGCTCATTAGACCATATCCATGGTTTTCAATAGGTTAGCCTTTACAAGTAGAACCGTTTCTTCAGACAAGACCATTGGTGAAGCCATGAAGCTGAATAAAGTAGTTCTCCTGGAGCCTCTGTGGCAGCCGCAGGTACTACAGAGGTGAAAAATCGATGGGCCAGTACATCAGTGGCTCCCAATCTACACCAGCTATCAGAATCCACTGGGGCATTTGAAAAATACAAACACCTGGGCCTGGTCTCATCTATTTAGTTTCAACACTGTAAGAGTCCTTCAGGTGACTCATAGACACCTGTGGTTGACAGCCACTGAACTCATTAGGTCTAAGGCCCTTCTATCCTCTATAGTTCTCTGGTTCCATAAGATTCCACAAGATTGCTCTTTCTCCAGTGTAATGCAAACATTTCAAACAGGGCCTTCACCAGCCAAACCAGAAGACCAACTCTGGCCTTTACACTAATGGAGGGACGTATTTGTTAATTATTCATGTAACACCACTGGCTATGTTCACTTCCAAAAATCAAACAAAGGAAATTACAGATGCACAAAAGTCCCTTTGACCTCCCTCCAACCCAGTATTAAAGGGCTTCCCTAATGTTCCTGGATCCCTTTTACTCCTCCGCTGGCAAACCTCCTATAATTCATCCTCCAAAACCCCCAAAATCTAACTGTAGAGGCCATCTAACTGCAGGGAGATCTTGCTTTGAAGGGCGCAATTCCACAGGATATGTCAATAGGACTCCTGGCTTTGTTGATATCCAAACCCCTATTTTAAAAAGTCGTGCTTCACAGATTCTATTCTGCCCTTCTGAAGCCAGAGATAGATGCTCTGAACAATTAGTTGTCCTGATTTTTGTGGCTTTATTTTCTATATCTAATCTACACAGGAAAGAGCAGATATTTAGGCAGTTCTCAAATATATTTGTTGCCCCATATTTATTTCATGCTCCCAACTACCTGAAAATTAACATGATTGAGTTTTCTCTAGCTATTTGTAAAGGAGCACCCACTTTTTAGAATGTGGTTGGTTCTCTTAATAGGTGTCCTTTGAATGCTTGATGTTGCATGGTTTCTGTTGAAGTTTACAACTAGCATTAGAGCAGTTTGCACAATATTTGGGATTATTTGTGGTCAATTGATGCTCAGGGACCCTTCCACTCTTGGTCAACTACTCCCTTTAGTACTACAAAAACAGGGTTCCTGGTCAATCACTTTGCTAAGGCCTCCTCTCCTTGGAAACTCAGATATACCCAGTTTATATACCCAGGATATATCTCATTTCATTTTGATTTCCAATCTGATGCACATGGAATTGTGATAATAGAGTCAAGTTTAGTGGCTTCAATTTTTGAGAGCCAATGTATATCATGACCTAATATTTTTCCCAGAGATAATCTATGCATGTATGTATATCTGCTATTATTAAGAATTATTACATAATATTATTATGGAAGAATATCTGCTATTATTTTGTGGGTACTATATAAGTGCTTTTTTACCATATATGTAAAATTTCACTCAACAGTATATAACTACCTGTCTCTTTTTAAATAAATATTTTCATATATTAAGGGTATGAATCATAAGAATATAGCTAAAAGAATTTTCGCAAAGTGAACATTCCCCCAGTTACAAACACTAAAATCAAGAAATAGAACATTACCAGTACCCCAAATCCCTCCTTCATGTCCCCTCCATGTTCCTACCTACCAGTCACTAACCTAACTTCTACATCTTCTACCATCATCATATACTTGTTTGGGCTATTTGTATACTTCATAAAAATGAAATTGTAGCATATATGCTCTTTTGGGTCAAGCTTTTGGAAGATTAACCCACATTTTGCATGTGGCAATAGCTTTTTCCTTTATATTGATTGAATAAAACACGAATTATGGATCCATTCTACTACTGATGAACATTTGATTGTTTCGTGGTAAGGGGTGCTACTATGAATACATCTGCTATGCCCACTCACGTATATATCTATGCTTCCAAAATAATTGCACCAATTTATATTCAGAAGTAGAAGAGAGTTCCAGTGGCTCCATATCCTCACCAATACCTGTTTTTATTTGTTTGTTTCCTTTGTTTTAACTAGTCTTATAAATAAGTAGTCATATATTATTATGATATATATGGATGTATATTCATATTAATAAAAGTAGGCATGCTGTAATAAGTTTATTGGACATCTGGATGTTCTTTTTTTGTAAAGACTTATTCAGGAGCATCCAAGATGGCGACTGAAGGAGACACCACGTTGCAGTCTCTCTGAGACTTGGATCTCAATCACCATGAAAGCAACTTCTTGACAAGAGAAGAAAAGCAATGAAAAATTGAACTAAACAATGAAAAATTTGAAACGCAATGGAATCAAAGCCAGAAGAGAAAACAGAGGACAGTAAAAAGCTCCAAGCACCTTACATAGGGAACGGCAGCAGCACCATTTTGGTCAGCCCGTGCCTGCGGCTACTGGCATTGCAGCTTCCACACGCTGCCAACGAAGAAGCCAGAGACCTGTTGTAAATCCAGGAACCGCAGATCAACAGCAATGAAAGCAAGCAGCAACTCTCTCCACACTCAACAGAGACCCCAATGGTGGCAACAACAGTGGCTGCGGTGGCACCACCTTGGCAGCCAATTGATTTTTTACAAAGGAGCCAAAAACATACACTGGAAAAAAGATAGCCTCTTCAACAAATGGTGTTGTCAAAACTGGTTAACCACATGCAGAAAAATAGAAATAAACCCCACTTTCTCACCCTGCACAAGAGTCAATTCAAGATGGATCAAAGACCTAGAAACTAGACAAGAGACCTTGCAGCTACTTGAAGAGGGCATAGGTCCAACTCTTCAACACATAGGCACAGGCAAAAACTTCCTCAACAACCCCAAAGGCACAAGACATTAAAAAGAGGACCAATACATGGGATTACATTAAAATGAAGAGCTTCTGCACAGCAAAGGAAACTATCAAGAACCTCAACAGAGAGCCAACAGAATGGGAAAAGATTTTTGCCAGCTACTCCTCTGATAGAGGACTAATATCTAGAATATACAGAGAACT
>PVJS01002479.1:0-84197 GCA_004027185.1 Glis glis | reverse complement strand
GTGAGTGAGTTGGAGGTACAGGTGTGTGAGGCTGGGCAGCAGTCCCTTTGCATGAGTAAGTTGGTGGTACAGGTGGTGAGGGCCAGAGCAGCAGTCCCTTTGCATGAGTGAGTTGGAGGTACAGGTGTGTGAGGCCGGGGCAGCAGTCTCTTTGCATGAGTGAGTTGGAGGTACAGGTGTGTGAGGCTGGGCATCAGTCCCTTTGCGTGAGTGAGTTGGAGGTACAGGTGTGTGAGGCTGGGCAGCAGTCCCTTTGCATGAGTGAGTTAATATTGCTTGAACTATTACTATGGCCTTTTTCCACAATTATAATTAAGTTACTGATCTTTCCTGTGAAAAGAAGAAAGCTCACTATTTAAAGTTGACTGCTATCTTACACAGTAATGGCGTGTATGAATCTAAACCATAAACTTCATAAAGTTCCACTGATGCACTGGAGCCCTGCTAAGCATTCCTGATGGATGGTGCTTCCCAGTGTCTCCTACGTGTGAGGACCACAGAAGTCTCCCATCAAGGTGCACTGGAAGAATGGAGTCAGGCACTCCATCTGAGAGCTGGTGCAGATCTGTATCCCAGAGGGAGGGACCCTGTGTGAGTCAGTATGGCTTCTACGGACCCAGAAGGGTTCGCCCTAAGGCAAGCACAGAGTCAGGCTGCTATCTATGATTCCTCAGAACTAGCCACACCTTTCCACTGACTGTCAAAGCTCGGTTCATCCATTTCTAATGTCCTCTACCCTGTGGGTGGACCTTGATGTGCCTTAAGAAGATGAGTGAATATCTGGTTTGAGGGTGTACCTCCAAGTGCTCACTGTGATCAGTCTCAGCCTCGGACCTGTGCAGGTGTACCTCCGACTGCTCAGTATGCCAAGGCTCAGCCTTGGACCTGTGCAGGTGTACCCCCTAGTGCTCATTGTGACCAGGCTCAGCCTTGGACCTGTGCAGGTGTACCTCCAAGTACTCAGTGTGACAAGGCTCAGCCTTGACATCTGTAGTGTACCTCCAAGTGCTCATTGTGACCAGAATCAGCTTAGATCTGTGCGGATATACCCTAGCGCTCAGTATGACCAGGCTCAGCCTTGGACATGTGCAGGTGTACCTCCTGTCACTCAATATGGCCAGGCTCAGCCTTGGACCTGTGCAGGTGTACCTCCTAGAGCTCATTGTGACCAGGCACAACCAAGGACCTGTGCAGGTGTACCTCCAAGTGCTTATTGTAACCAGTCTCAGCCTCAGCCTGTGCAGGTGTATCTCCAAGTGCTCATTGTGATCAGTCTCAACCTTGACCTGTATACATGTACCTCCAAGTGCTCATTGTTACCAGCCTCAGCCTCAACCAGTGCAGGTATACCTCCAATTGCTCATTGTGACGAGTCTCAAACTTGTACCTGTGCAGGATACCTCCGAGCGCTCAGTGTGGCCAAGCTCAGCCTTGACCTGTGGAGGTGTACCTCCTAGTGCTCATTGTGACCAGAATCAGCCTTGACCTGTGCAGGTGTACCTCCAAGTGCTCATTGTGACCAGTCTCATCCTTAGCCTGTATGGGTGTACCTCCAATTGCTCAGCCTGGGACCTGTGCAGGTGTACCTCGTATTGCTCAGTGTGATGAGGCTTAGCCTTGGACCTGTGCAGGTGTACCTCCTAGTGCTCAGTGTGGCCAAACTCAGCCTTGGACCTGTGCAGGTGTATCTCCTAGCGCTCAGTGTGACCAGGCTCATCCTTGGACCTGTGCAGGTGTACCTCCTAGCGCTCATTGTGACCAGTTGTCTCAGCCTCAAACCTGTGCAGGTGTACCTCGCAGTGCTTATTGTGACTTGGCTCAGCCTTGGACCTGTGCAGGTGTACCTCCAAGTGCTCATTGTGACCAGTCTCTGCCTCGGACCTGTACAGGATACTTCCTAGCACTCAGCATGGCCAGGCTCAGCCTCGGACATGTGCAGGTGTACCTCCTGGTGCTCATTGTGACCAGGCTCAGCATTGACCTGTGCAGGTGTACCTCCCATTGCTCATTGTGACCAGGTTCAGCCTTGACCTGTGTAGGTGTACCTCCAATTGCTCATTGTGACAAGGCTCAGCCTAAGACTTGTGCAGGTGTGCCTCTAAACACTGACTATGGCCAGGCTAAGCCTTGGACCTGTGCAGGTGTACCCTAGCGCTCAGTATGGCCAGGCTCAGCCTTGGACTTTTGCAGGTATACCTTGTAGTGCTCAACATGACCAGGCTCAGCCTTGAACCTGTGCAGGTGTACCTCCTAGTGCTCATTGTGACAAGTCTAAGTCTTGGACCTGTGCAGGTGTACCTCCTAGAGCTCATTGTGACCGGGCTCAGCCTTGGACCTGTGCAGGTGTACCTCCTAGTGCTCAGTGTGACCAGGCTCAGCCTTGACCTGTGCAGGTGTACCTCCTAGCGCTCAGTATTGCCAGGCTAAGCCTTGGACCTGTGCAGGTGTACATCGTAGTGCTCATTGTGACCAGGCTCATAATTGGACCTGTGCAGGTGTACCTCCAAGTACTCATTGCCAACCAGGCTCAGCCTTGGACCTGTGCAGGTGTACCTCCTAGCGCTCAATATGGCCAGGCTCAGCCTTGACCTGTGCAGGTGTACCTCCAAGTGCTCATTGTGACCAGGCTCAGCCTTGGACCTGTGTCGGTGTATCTTTTAGTGCTCAGTGTGACCAGGCTTAGCCTTGGACCTGTGCAGGTGTACCTCCTACTGCTCAGTTTGACCATGTCTGCTTTACCCATTGCAGGTGTACCTCCTAGTGCTCAGTGTGACCATGCTTGGCCTTGAACCTGTGCAGGTGTACCTCCTAGTGCTCAGTTTGACCATGCTCTGCTTTTACCCATTGCAGGTGTACCTCCTTATACTAAGTGTGACCACGCTCAGCCTTTTACTTGCCCCAGTACTATGGAGAGCTGCAATTACGAAATGTGTGCCGAGACCAGAGAGACGGTCCAGTCTCTGACCACAGCAGATGACTGGTGACTTCAGGAAGGGCATCCTCTGTGGGGAAGTGAGTCCTGAGATGATGTGTTGTCCTGTGCTCCATGAGCCCTTCCTGGGGTCAGAAACACCAATAGGAAGGCGGGGTCTTCGTGTCAGCCTGCTTTGACAGAGAACTATCATTCTCAGAATTTTCCAGAGTAATTTATTTGAAGTCAAATGATTATGCACAGTAGCAATGTAACACTGCATTTTACAAACCGCCTTGACTATTTTGCCTGGACGTGCCTTTTTTTCTGAAATTACTAACTTTCTATTGTTAATTCATCAGTTCATGATTTTTGGTAGAGAAGGAAAAGTAGAAAGCTTTTTTATTTATTGTACAACTCTAGAGTTATCATCTGTTTGTCAAGTATTTGTTATTAAACATGCCTGTGGTAGCGATTTTAATTCTGGCCATGAGTGTGGAAGCTCCCTTTTGATCCTGAAAGTCTGTGTTTCCTAGATGAAACGGATATCTTATAGAGTCTATTTGCCTCTTACTACAACTATTTTAAATAAAGCACTTTCATGTTGTTCTTGATTAGGTATATCACTCTTAAAATACGTGATTTTGAATCACAAGACTATGCATTCTTTAACAAAAATATTTATGATCAAGATATAACTAATTAAAATATATTGAAAATACAGTTTTTAAAATTAGATTTTTTGTGTTGAGCTAATCTTTGCACAAAATCTTAGCCAATTTTTTTTTTATGAAGATGTTCATATATCACCATACTGTCTCCAAGAGACCAAATGAATGCAGTGCTGTTTGAAAAGCTTACGCCTTGACTTGACTTTTGGCTAGCAGGTGCCCACAGATGAAGATCTGACCCAGGACTTCCCCACGGCACCATGTTCCTCTGCTGTAACAGGAGACTTGAGACTGGGTATCTACATATAAAGAACAGGAATCATTCCTGACGGTTCTGGAGCTGGGAAGCCCAAGGTCGAGGCACAGGGGTGGAGGTCAGTCCCTCCCTCCACTTCCAAGATGGCACCTAGCGGGCTCCATCCTGAGGAGGGGAAGGCTGGCGTGTCCTCATGTGGGGGGCGGGTGAGGGAGAACCCACTCCTGCAGGCCTTTTTATAGCGGCCTCAGCCTGTTTGTGAGGGCCGACCTTGACCTACCCGTTCCTGTTAAGCCCACCTCCTGACACTGTCGCCATGGGGATGAGTTTCCTACACACAGGCTTGGGGACACACCATTTACATCATAGCAGCCACTTTATTTTTTTCAATTGTACATATTTTACTTTTTTACTTGACAGATGAATTGTATGTATGTATCATGTACAACATAACTAGCACTTTAAAGCAATTTCCCTGTAAATGTTGACCTTAAGAGCCAAATAGTTCTTCCAACATACTTGAGATAAAGGGACAGAATGTTAGGTATGATTATGTACTGCATACATAAATTATGGACCGCAGTAATATAATTAAACCACCTTGAAGTAACTTGAAGTGTATCTGGTCTGAAGCAGGTTAATGGAGAAATGGTGTAAAGGTGGCTTTTAGAAAGTGGCAGTGGTCTGACTGGTTTCTACACGCTACCGCATTGCTGGGGTGCACCGAGGTGCAGTGGGCGTGGTCCTGGCTCACCCATGGGTGGCCGCCAGGGTTTGCCCTGTGCCCTGGCCTGCCTGTGGCCCGTGTGTCTCCTATGCGGGGCCCGAACCCATCCTGCTTGTCGCCCTCTTCACCTCACTCAGCAGCTCATCGCCGCCCTCTACGTGTCCTTGGGGTGCGGCGTGATCCCAGGTGAAGGAGGTCGGGTTCAGGGTGAGCCCTGGTGTGGATACATCTGCTGGCCCACCAGCCTGGGCAGGGTCTTTTCATCTTAAATTTCAAAATTGGCCTCGCTAATGAGTCGGTTCCTACTGGACAACATCTGAGCCAACTTAGGGACGTGGGATCCTGAGCCTGGACATTGGTAGATAGCTGGAGAAGGCAGAGTTGGCGCCTCTGTGACAGCTGACACAGAGTAGCAGGGGTTTCAGGGTACTTCCTGGGGTCAGCCTTGAGTCTCGACTCTACCATCACACTTCCTGGACCTTCCCAAGCATCTCTCCACTTTTGTTTGTTAATTTTCTCTCTCTCTCTCTCTCTCTCTCTCTCTCTCTCTCTCTCTTTTCCTGTCATTCTGGGGATGGAACCCAGGGTCTTGTGCATACTAGGTAGGCACTCTGCCACTGAGCTACATCTCAGTGAGCTACTTTAACATAAAATAGCCACTGTCCTCAGGCCAGTTTTCTTTCTTTTGTATTTCTACTTCTATTACCTTTCTACCTCCTTACCTCTACTGTGAGCAGTGCTGAATTACATCCCTTGACCCCATGCCCTCCCAGCTTTTCCCAGCCTTCCTCATCACACTGCAGGACTGGGAGGGTAGGAGGTGGAGGAGAAGGCCCATGGGTCTATATGGTGGGGGAGCCCAGGACAGGACAGCCATTTAGAAAGAGATGAACAAGGAGGTCTACACTGATACATCTTCCTTTATCTCCTCCCACCTGGGGCCAGCGGGTACCACATTGGGGTCCACAGCAGAGAAGGTGGAGTGACTACCCTGTGTTCTGGGGGTGGGGGTCCCAGGAGGCTTGTGCGTGGAGAGGGGCACCTCGTAGCCACAGGGGACGGGGCCTGGGGATAAGCTGGGTGCTCTCCTGTGGCCAGTGTGAAGGAGTACAACTGGAATCTGATCTTTGCAATTAACTGGAGTGGTGATGTATCAGTAAAAGAAAGTGACCTGAAGGTAGACCAGGAACTGGGCCGAGAGGCAATGCCTGGGGCAAAGAAGAAAGAAATAAGAGGGATCAATTTTGCTACTGTCCAAGTGAATTGTTACCAATTGAAGGGCATCAGTATTTCAGAATAAAAGATTTTTAACACACAAAAACCCGTACATGGACATTTATAGCAGCTTCATTCATAATTGCACGACTTGGAAGCAACCAGGGTATCCTTCAACAGGTAAATGGATAAATAAGCAACTACTGTGTGCACTGATACACACCTGTAATCCCAGCTAGCTGGGAGGCTGAGGTAGGAGAATTGCAAATTCCCAGCTAGTCTGGGCAACTTAGTGAGAGCCTATCTCAAAAAATAAAAAGGTATGGGGGTGTATCTTAGTTGTAGAGTACTTGCCTAACATGTGTGAGGTCATGGGTTTAATCTCCAGCACTGGGCATTACATAAAGGGTTGATGGTGTAGGTCGAAGGTAGAACGACTCTGGGTTCAATCCCCAGTAACATATGTGCGCACACGCGCGCGTGCGCACACACACACACACACACATTCAACATATACACACATATGTATATGTGAAGTCTTTCAGTGGCTCATTATCTTATGCTGAATCACCATTGCATTCCTGGAATAAATCCCAAATGGTGATTATTTAATGAAAGATATGAATCTACAAGTCCAAGAAGCTCATTGAACTACAAATAGTATTCACTCAAAGAGACCCACACCAAGACACATAATCAAACTCAGGAGACCTAAACAGAAGGAATCTTGAAGGCAACAAGAAAGAAGTGATTTGTCACTCATAAGCAATCCTCATTAGAAAGTAGTTAATTTCTCATCAGAAACCGTGGAGACCAGAAGGCAGTGTCTCCATTTATTTTATTTTTCTACTGGGGATTGAACCCAGGGGCATTCTAATGCTGAGCTATATACCCCAAACCCTTTTTTATTATTTATTTTGAAACAGGGTCTGCTTGTGCTATCCAATATTGGAGGCAGGCACTGATGTCTCCTCCTATTAGTTAAATTGCTAAGGCTGGCCTCAAACTTGCAATCCTCCTGTCTCAGCCTCCCAACTACTGGGATTATAGGCATGCAACACCATGCCTGATGGATGATACACTGAAAGTGCTGAAAGAAAAATAAAAAAAGAACCCTGACAACCAAGAATTCTGTTTGTCAAAACTTCCCTTCAAAAATAAGATATTATGACAGTCTCTAGATAGACAAAAGCTGAGGGAGTTTGTTACTTCTAGACCTGCCCTATAAGAAATGCTAAAGAGAGTCCTTCAGGTTGAAATGGAAGGGTACTTGACAGTATATTCACAAAGAAATGTCTCCAGGACATTGACCTGGTGAATACAGGGGCAAATGAAAAGGTCAAAATTATTATATTGTTGGTTTGTAATTCCACTTTGTATTTCCTATATGATTCAAAATATAAATGTATAAAGGTAAAAATGAATTAAATCAACCAAAAGGAATAGATTGGCAGAATGATAAAAAAGCAGGCTTTTTTTTTTTGGTACTGGTGATTGAACCCAGGGGCATTCTACCTCTAGGCTAAACCCCCAGTCCTATTTTTTATTCTTTATTTTTGAAGCAGGGTCTCACGAAGTTGCAGAGGGCCTCACTAAGTAGCTGAGGCTGGTCTCAAACCTGCGATCCTCCTGTCTCAGCCTCCCAAGTACTGGGATTACAAGCATGTGCCACCATGCCCAACAAAAAGCAGGATTTAAATATATGCTGTCAGATGGGCATGGTGGTATATGCCTGTAATCCCAGTACTTGGAAGGCTGAGGCAGGAGGATCACAGGTTCAAGGCCAGCATGTAGTAACTGAGCAAGACTCTGTTTTAAAATAAGAAGTGCTGGGTGTGTAGCTCAGTGGTAGAGTTCCTCTGGATTCAGTCCCCAGTTAAAACACACACGTGCGCGCGCGCACACACACACACACACACACACACACACGTACACTGAATCTTGTTTAATTTTTTAAAGAAATTTTGTGGTGCTGGGGATGGAACCCAGGGGCATTGTACCTCTGAGCTATACCCCCAGCCCTGTTTTATTCTTTTATTTTGAAACAGGGTCTCACTAAGGTGTGGACGGCCTCACTAAGTAGCTGAGGCTGGCCGTGAACCTATGATCCTCCTGTCTCGGCCTCCCACATACCGGGATTACAAACATGTACCACCACTCCCGGCTCCTGAATCCTGTTTACTTTTGATGCAGAATGTGTGTGTGTGTGTGTGTGTGTGTGTGTGTGTGTGTGTCCAGAAAAGACTCACTTGAGATCTAAGGACACACATGCTGAAAGTGAGAGAATGGGAAAAGATATCAATGCAAACAGTACACAAAAGCGAGAAGGGTGGCTATACTTAATGTCAAAAAATGGACCCTTTGTCAAATTGCCACGAGAGACAAAGATGGACCTTATATGAAAGAGTCAAATGCTAAAATGGTCGATTCACCAAGAAGACATAACAATTATAAACATATGTGCACTAAACACCAGAGCTTTTAAGTGTATGGAGCAAGCTCTGGCAGAATTGAAGGGAGAAACAGCTCTACCATAATAGGAGGAGCCTTCAGAGCCTGCTTCCGATACTGGGTAGCACAAGCAGGCAGATGAGTAAAGGAGTAGAGGACTGTGCAGCACTGCAGAGCCTGGACCTGGCAGCCCGTAGAGAACAGCCACACAGCGGCGGCGGTGGCAGCGAAGACCCGTTACTCTCCAGTGCACAGGGAAGGTTCTCCAGGACAGGGTCCTTTGTGAGATAGGACGTTGGAGAGTAAGTCTTACCTGGAGTCTATTTATAGCAGTGCTTTCTAGTACTCACCATCCCAAATCAGGCCAGCCCATCAGAGAATTTTAAACAGGAACCTGGAACTCATCATCACAAATGCGTTCCCAAAGTTACCCTTTTCCTGTGTCCTTCGGCTCTGTGGCCCAGCCTGGCCACGCCCATACTTCTTTCCCTTCACCTCCCATCATTGGTTCTAACTCCTGTCCATCTGCCTTCCAAGATGCCTGTGGGTCCTCCACATCCACTGTCAAGTGAGGTCAGGTGCTCTTGAAAGGAACAATTGAGTGCGGGAGCCAAAGCTTGTGTCACTTGTTAAAGTGCCCCTTGTTACGCATCGGTGGGAGGCAGGTGCCACCTCCCATCCTGAAAGCTAAGATGCTTTCCGGGGGAAAGAGCTAGACTTGGAGGATGCTCTGAAGGCTCTCACTGGTCTTTCACTCTGACATGCATCACTCTGGTCCAGCCAGTACCGACCTGTCTTGGGACCCAGAGCATGAACTGTCCTGGGCCATGCTGGCCTTCTTGCTCCAGTCTCAGTTGGTTCTAATCCTTATTGTGCCTCAACCAACCCAGATTCTGCAGCTACGTTTCAAGGTCAGCCAGTTAGTTTCAGTGTCTGCACCAGCCTTCCAGCTCCTGGTTTGCTGAAGGGCGTCATATCTCAGTAGTTTTTCTCCTATCCATTCTCCCCACCTCCATGGGGCTTCTCTCTGAAACACAATCTCTCTTCATCAGTTGGAAGAATGCCTAATTGTCTTCCATGTCTGCTTCCCAAAATGCTTGGATAGGTGTATGGCCCAGAATAATGACCATTTCTTGCATCTCTCATAGCCAGGGGGTGATCTGGTTGGGGGAGTGACTGGGGGATTTATCTTGAGGTTGAAAAATCACTCTGACTTACCTTTTATGATACACCCAGAAAAGCAAAGTTTTCTAAAGATGGCTTTGATATTTTACCAGAGAGTGACAAAATGCCCCTTATATATATCCTGAGGTATTATTTTTAAACTTCCCCCATAAGTCCCCAGCACCCACCCCCCTCTTCTTCCTCCCACCAAAGATCTCTTGATGTCACCAATGGCCGTGGTGACCCAAGAAGGTGGAAGACAGGAAATGGTGGGAGAGAAGACGAGGACCATTGGGGAGGAGAACCTAGGACGAACTGGATGTGTAACAAACGGATGTAGACAAAATGGAACTAGAAAATTCTTTCATTTTTTTTTTTTCTTTTTGTGGTACTGGGGATTGAACCCAGGGCCATTTTACCACCAAGATACACCCCAGCCCTATTTTATTTTTATTTTGAAAAGGATCTCACTAAATTGCTGAGGTCCTCACTAGGTTTCTGAGGTTGGCCTCAAACCTGCGATCCTCCTGTCTCATCCTCTCAAGTACTGGGATTACAGATGTGGGCCACCATGTCCTTCCTGCAAATTCTTTCTCTTTAAGGGACAACATGATGGGGCAAGGGAGTGGGGGGAAGACTCGCATCATGCCCTGAGACTCTAAAGTAGACCCAGACACAGAGAAATATTAGGGGATGTCTTTTCTTGGGAAGGCCTTGATTACTTTCTTCTAACAAAACATAGCATAGCCCATTTCCATGCAGCATCTGGGCCCGTTAGCCAATCTGGTGCCCGCGTGTTCAAAACAAGGCAACATCTGCCCCAATCACACAGGGCTGAATGCCAACCACCTAGGGTGGGGGGCCTGGCTGAGTGTAAGGTTTAAAAAAAATTGTTTTCTAAACAGCCCACACTCCAGAGATGCCCCAGTGCCCGAGGCTCAGGTAAACATGGGAGCTACAGCTTTTTCAAGAAGACTGAATTTCAGCTGGGTGCTCTGGCACACGCCTGGGTCCCAGCTACTTCGGAGGTTGAGGCAGGAGGATCACAAGTTTGAGGCTAGACTTGGCAATTTAGCCAGACCCTGTCTCAAAATAAAAAGGTAAAAAGGGCTGGGGATGTAGCTCAGAGGTAGAATGCACCTGGGTTCAATCCCCAGTATGCCACCCCTCCAAAAAAAAAAAAAAAAACATGAAGAAAAGATGGTTGGATTTTAGTAAACTACTCCAAATGTTTGGCTCTTCATCCAAAATTTTTAGAGAATCCTGTTTACTCTTGTTATTGCAGAAACAGGGGCAGCCTGTCGGGTAGGAGAGTTTGGCAAGGCAAGGAGGGATCACGTTCTGCCTTCCCCCAAGCAAACCCCAGCTTCAGGAGCTGCCTTTGCTGTGGCATATATTTCAGTGCTGCACAGCTATTTTTGTGCAGAAATTAGATACTTTTCAACCTGTATAAATACTGCTGAATTATCAGAATCTTGAGTTTGTAGGGAAGGGTGAAGTCCCATACTCTGATCCTAAGTTTGGGTCCTCCTGACTCTGAGCACCCAGGTCTCTGGGGGAGGCTTGCTGTCCAAGTGGTTATCTGGGCTCACCAGGGTGGGTGAGGTTGAAGATCCAGATTTGGTGGAGAGTACAGAACACCTGTGAGGGACAAAATGAAGGTGTGTGGGTTTGGAAAAAGGTGAACTCCCTAATGGGTGTGTAGATTCCACCGCAGAGAACAAGGTCCTTCTGCAGGTCAGGAATTCGTAGGGTTTTCCCCAGGAGTCTCTGGGTCGCTCTGTCTCCCCATCAGCATTCCACAAGTACCTACAGTGTGCTAATCAGCCCACGGAATGCGAAGGTTACAGTTCTCTTCAAAGAAGTCTATCTCATAAAATGGTTGCCAGTTTAAGATGGGGCGGAGCCTCAGTGGAGCGGCAGGAGTGGGCGTCGTCCGCACACAAGTGGTTAAATTGTGAAACCCTGCGAAGTGGGGTGTCTTGTAATAATGCGTTGCGTGTAAAGTGAGGCCTTCGGTCTGCGCTCCTCAAAGTCCTTGGCAGGCGTTAATTACGCCCCACGCTTGGCGCGGACGACCTTTACACCGACTCTGGAGGCCTCTCCCGCACTCTGCCCAGCTGTCCAGCTTCAGCTGCAGGCTGGTGGGATCCTGGGTGGACTGAGTCTCCAGGGTTGGGCGCACCAGGTCCATCCTACGGCGAAGGTGCTTTGGCAGGTGGAGGGGCAAACAGGTTCTCTGGATTTCCCCGCTAGTCCCTTTCCTGTTTCTCGCGGGCGCTCAGGACGCTGAGACTTGCTGGGAATCTGGGTGCCGGCCACCTGGGCACCAGGCTGCTGGCCAAGCAGGGGCAAGGGTCTCCATCTCTCCTCGGTGACCGGTACACGCCTCTGCGCAAAGCCCGCCTACCTTCCTCTGTGCAAACCCACACTCACTTGGCCTCCTCTCCTGTGGGGTGGTAGACACAGGCACTCTTCTCCCCGGTACGCACACAGGCATGCACACCACTCTGCACACACACCTGCTTCCCTCTGTACCGGGTGTGTGCGGCCAACTTGGCTCCTCCTCCGTGCACAAATGCATACATGTACATAGACCTGACCCTTTGTCCTCCACACACAAGTGCGCATAGACCAGCCCCTTCTCCACTGCACACAGGCATGCTTATCTACGTGGATACAACTGGCCCTTCTCTTCCGTGCACACACGTGGCCCCTTCTCCGTGTGTCCGCATGCACACACGTGGCTCCTCCATGCACACACACACAAACATGAATACATGTGGCCCCTCTACTGTGTGTGCACACAGCGGTCCTTCTCTGTGCACACAGAAGCGCGCGCACGGAGCCCCATCTCCGTGTGAATTTGCATGCACACACGAGGCTCCTCCATGTATACACAAGCATGCACACGTGTGCACACCGAGCTGCGCACACACGCGGCCCCTTCTCCGTGCGTACTCACATATATGCGCACACAGGTATGCTCACGTGTGGCCTTTCTACTCCGTGCGCATACACATAGGTGGGCACACAGCCGGCCCCTCTCCATGCACACACAGAGGCGCGCACGCACGTGGCCCCTCTCGGTGCGCACACAGGCGCGCGCGTGCACCGCCCGTCTCCACCCGCGCCCCGGCGCACGCGCACTCGCGGACGCGCGCGCGTCCCCCTCCCCCAGGGCGGGCGGCACCAGCGGGAGGAGCGGGAGCCGGGCGGCGGGAGGAGGAGGAGGAGGAGGAGGAGGAGGAGGGCGCCGAAGGCGCGAAAAGGCGCGCAGGCGCGCTGCGCGGAGCGGGCCGCCGCGCCCACGTCACCGCGCCGCGCGCACGTCACGCCGGCCCGACGCTCGGCCCAGGGTGAGCCCGCGTCCCGGCGCCGCTGGCCCAGGGCAGGGACCCGCCACGGCCGGACCGCCCGGCCGGCGCCGCGCCCGCCCAGAGCGCCCGCCCGGCGAGCCAGGTGCGGCGGGGCGGCGGGGGGCGCGCGGCACCGGCCCGGCTGCATCCTGCGCCCCCGCCCCGGCCCGCGCCCCCAGCCGGCCCGGCCTGCGCGGGCCCCGCGGACCTGCGGGCGGGGGGTCCCGGCTGCTCCGCGCCCCCGCAGCGCCTGCGCGGGGTGGGCCGCCCGCCCCGGGACCGGCCGTGGCGGGCGGGTGCTCCTGGCCCCACCTGTCAGAGTCGCGGGCCGCAGCCCTGGGGTCTTCGGGGGGACGGAGAGCCTGCGCGCCGCCCCGGGAGCCGGCCGAACCCCGCGGCGCCTCGTGCCCGGTGGTGGCCGCGTGCCCGGGCGGGGGCCTCGTGCCCAGGTGGGGCCGCGTGCCTGGCGGGGCCTGGTACCCCGCTGGGGGTGAGCCCGGACCGCTGGGCACAGGGGCCGGGGTCCTGCGCCGGCCCCGCTGCCTGCAGGCGCTGCTGGGTGCCCTGGGGTGCGTTTCCATTGGCGAGGTGGCTTAAAATCCAGTGTGGGACCTGCTTGGCCAGCTCCGCTGTCAGGATCAGGCGGGGAAGGGCCTGCCTGCAGGCGTCTGCGTGCTGGTGGGGAGACATTTCCTTTGAGATGAGATGTGCGTTAAACTTCGTTTTTCATTCTTACTCATGACTTGTCTTTCCTTCCTTTTACCAGAAAAATCGTTTTTCTTCTGTGGAGGGTGCACAGCTGTAGTCTTGATTCCCTGGATCTGGTAACATGGCAAAAGATGTAAGTATATTTGCCACGCACTACAGACAGATGTTTGCACAGCGCCAATCCTTTGTAGTTTTCTGCCTCTATTTCAGAATGGGAACACATGAACCACAGTAGTGTTTGTGTCCAGACTTTTTAAGCAGAGGTGGTGGGATGGAGGTGAAAATGAAGGGTGCAGTGGAGGGTGCGAGGCTCCTGGCCCTGTGTGCGGCCATCCCAAGGCCTGGCCGCAGGTGCACGGTGCTTGCAGGACGCTACTTTGACACTTTTCCCTTGATGTCCCCAGACTGTACTGAACTTGTAATTTTGAATCACCCCTTCCTTAAATGAGTTCGAGGGGGTGTTGCAGGGTTCAGCGTGCATTTCCTTACAGGGCTTCCACACAGGAGGGCTGGTCAGCACGGGGTGGCCCAAGTTTAGGCCGCACCTGGCTTGTGTATCGTGTAGGATAATCCAGCTTTGGTGCATCAGATACTAACCTCTTGTTTTGGCACTTTTTCTTCTTACAAAGATGACATCTGGTGGTTAATGAAATGTGGAAAATCCTAGTTAGCTTAGCTTCATATTTGTCATGAAACTGTTGAATATTCTGAATAATTTTTTAAAACTGGTATGAATAGGCTTTTAGGTCCAAACATGTTGTCTATGTTACTGGTCATGTAGTTCTTTGTACTATCAGTTTAACTAATTACATAAAATGCCAGCTGTATCCTTTAGTGTTCCCAAAAATGCAGTGTTCCGGAAACATTAGTAAAAAGAGCCTATTTATCTGTTCCCTTATTCACCGTACAGGGTTGGAAATACAGGGAAGCAAGCTGCATCAGCCAGAAACTGTTGGGTGTGGTACGAGTATCCATGGTGGTGAGCCAGGTAGCAGGTGTGAGCCCTCCCATCAGCTCAAAGGCTTCAGAGGCTGTGCTGTGGTCTGGCCTGCTGTTGTGAGGTGGCACATGCAGGTTGGCCCTCTCTTTGGCTGAAGTCAGCCTGTGTGGTATTAGGTTGATTTTGTCATCTCTGACTGTGTTGTCGATGGCCATGCCCTCCTCTCGTGTGCATCCCTAAAGATGCAAGACATGGCACATCCTCGAAAAGCAGCTACATTCATTAAGTTGTCTTTAAAGTGGGGGTGTAGGCCTGGTGCTCTGTTAGGGTGCATTTCTGGGCTATGGTTTTGGACAACAGGGCACAGTTGCTGTATTCAGCGCACTCCACTGGTGTGGTTCCGAGGCTCTCTCTGGGTCCAGGTTATTTACCTGACCCTGTCTGCATCCTGCATACAGTGTGAGGCTCTGGCAGATATGCCGACTGGTTGCAGGAGGACTGGGGAGCCTGTGGCCCGCTGGTGCAGGGTGGGCCCAGCCTGAGCTGGTTTTGGGTTGTTTGCTGTGGTGTGATGGGACTGGTGCCGTGAGGAGTAACTGGGCTCTGCAGGCAAGGCAGCAGCTCTGCAGAGGCAGGGAGCCAAAGTGGCCTTCTCCGTGTTCAGGCCAGAGAAGTCAGGGTGCTGGGGTCAGGCTGGATGCAGGGGTTGTGGACTGGAGCTTTCCACTAGCTAACCCATTTTTCAAAAGTCGGGGTGTGGCATTTGAATTGTAGAAAGAGGACTGTGCAGCTGGTGCTAGAGGGGAAAGTAGAGGAGCCCTTGAGTTTTTCTAAGCAGTGGTGCTTGGGAGGAAATCTAGCTGTGAAATACGCTTGTCCTGGGGAGCCAAGCCCCGGTGGATGGGAGTGGGCTAGGACCCTGGCTGTGCAGAACTCGGGGAGGCCAAGGAGGATGCAGGGGAGCAGGAGCTAAGCTCTGGGACCACAGTGGAGGAGGATAGTGAGGAAGATGCTGAGGGCTTGCACGGTTGAGGCAGAAGGACTTAGAAGCTTCCTACCTCGATGCTGGTCCTGGTAGACCAGCAGATGTGGGAACAGGTTGGATGTGAGCTGCACAGTGAGGAGCAGGACTGGGCAGGGCCCAGTGAGGGAGCATCAGTGAGCAGCGAGTGCTGGGTGGTGGTGTTGGAGGGTTGACTTGACAGAGAAGCCGCTCCAGGAGGGAGAAGACGGGGAGGGTGCAGCAGAGGGGGTGAGCACACTGGCAGCTCCCGCAGGTCTCAGGGCTGCTCCCTGATGCCACATTCCCTGTAGAGGCATGTGGCAGGTGGAGCCGAGGTGTCACCCTGCCGCAGGGCTAGGCTTCTCCAGAGCTGGAGCTGGGGGCCCTTGGACTAGGGCGTGTGGCTCAGGACCCATGAAAGTCCTCTCTCAAGGTCACAGCTGGTGCTTGCTGCCCAGGAAGCTGTGACCCTGGTGTGTCCACCTGGGAGATCCTCTTCTGGACTTGCCCAGGGTCGGGAAGGTTTGTGAGTGGCGAGGTAGATGTCATGTTACACAGGCCACAGGAGGCCTTGCTGAGGTGCAGCGCGCTGCTCCAGCTGTCCCCGGGCTGGTGCCACCCTCTCTGCTCCACATGCTCTTTCTGGGGAGAAAGATGCAGTGAACTCTGCACAACCAGCCTGCCTTATCTGCAGGTTCTGCCCCGCAGCTTCAGCCAGTCGCGAATAGAAAATACTTGAACTTGAATTGCTTCTGTACTGAGCATGTCCAGGCTTTTCCTTGTCGTCATCCCTGGACAGTGCAGGATAACTGCTGTTTGCGTGGTGTTTACCTTGTAGTAGGCATTGCAAGCCGTCTAGAGATGAGCTAAAGTGTACAAGAGGACATGCACATCTTCTGTGGAAACTCTGCATCTCATACAAGGGACTTGAGCATCAGTGGGTCTTGGTATCCAGTGGGGTCCTGAAACCATCCCCACAGATACTGGGGGATGACTGCCTGCTCTGGGAGTATGTGGGGGCCACGCTGGTCAGCTGCCTCCTCAGAGAGCGTGGCTATGTAAGTTATGCCCAGTGTCCATGCCCCTCAGCTTGAAAGCTGGTCTGTGCTGCCAGGTTGTGTCCTGTGGATTTATGGAAAGAGTTCCCAAATTGTATTGTTTAGAGCTGGAGACCAAAGGGAAGTGTGTCCCGTCATCTCAGCTTTTTGAGTGGTGCGACCAAGAGACCTAGTTTAACACCAATAGCAGACTAATGAGCTTATCTAAAAATATGTGCACCGAATATCACCTCGCAGGCCTGGAGGCTGAAGAAATGGACCTGGTGTAGCAGTCGCTTCGCCTGCCGTGTCCTGCAGCCTGCAGAGGTGAGTGGGGGATACACGCCTCTGCCCACACTCAGAGAGAGGATTGGGGCGGCGGGCTCAGTCCTCGGCGGGACTGAGGAGGAGTCCTGGCGGTCTGCTGTGTTCCCCCCACTTCACGAGTCAGGACTGCGTCTAGGGGATGCCAGTGGAGAAGCTGAGGTGCCGCGCAAGGCCGGGCAGTGCAGCCCGTTGGCAGCATGGCCCTGACCCATCTTGCTTAGGAGAGGGGTGACAGCCCACCCGGAGTGAGGTCAAGAGATACAAAGGCCTTTCTTCATTGACTCAGCTCTTCCTTATTTTTGTTTTTTATTATTTGTTTTTATGGTGCTGGGGATTGAGCCCGGGCCTGAGTCTGCTGAGCACCACTGCTGAGGCAACCTAGACTGTTTTCCACTCTTCCTCTTGCTGTTTGGAATGTGGTCTCCAGTTGCCACTGTCACCGCTTGACCTGCAGGCCCATTGGCTGTGCTCTAGGCGAGCTGCCTCCATCTCCTTTCTACGCATGGTTTCTGAAAGGCTGATTCACTGTTTTTCACTGCAGAACAGTGAAAAAAGTCACCTTTGGAATTGGTTCTGAGCTTGCCTTCAGTGCAGCTCCGCTGTTTGTCTTAGGGACGAGGTCTTGCTCAGGGAAGGCCTGGCAGTGAGGGCGTAGGGTACCCGGGGACTGGGCTGTTGACCCCTCAACTCAGGCCCTCTGTCTCACCTGATTGTGACTGCTCAGGTGTTGGCATGAAGGACGCCTGATTCTGCATCTTCATCGGTACAGATGAAGTCGGCCGTCAGCTTATATTCGCTGGTGGCTGAGGCTGCCGCAGAGTCCTACTGCTTTGGGCTTTGCATGAAGATGCTGACCAGGGTTCTGAGTCGCTGGGTTCAGGGCTGTCCTTGTTCCCCACGTCAGAGTCTCAGTGGCTCTAAGACTGAGTGGAGATCTGTGGCGTCTCGCCCTCCAAGTGTTACATGGACTTTGGTCCCTGTTTGTGGGAATCCTGAATACACGCCAGCTCACAGGGAGCAGTTTGTGGGTGTGACACCACGTGTGTCCCCTGTGGTCTCAGGTGCAGCCCCTTGTGACACAGTCATCCTGGTCTTGTTATGTCACAGCCCCTGGGGTCTGGGGGAAAGGAGACAGCAAGCGCTCTGGGATGTGGGCAGGCTGAGCCCTGCTTCCTGCCTCTGCCCCACCTGCCCCTGGTTGTCTCCTGGCGTGTCCCTCCTGCCAGGCCTGGTCTCCTGCAGAGAAACTCCAGCACTCCTAGGTCTGTTCTCAGGACCACACGCTGCTCTCAGAGGGACTGCGCTCTGGCCTTACCGAGCCAGCTCCCGTGGCCTGTCACAGCACGGGGCTTTCTTGTCACAGTTGCTTTTTTCTGGGTGGGACATACTAGGCATTGAACCCAAGGGCATTCCACCTCCGAGCTACATCTCCAACCCTTCCTGTTTTTTATTTTGAAACAGGATCTCACTAAGTTGCTCAGGCTGGCCTTGAACCTGTAATCCTCCTGTCTTGGCCTCCCAAGTACTAGGATTAGGCATGCACCACCAGACCCGGCTTGCAGTTGCTTTCTGATTATCCATTTAGTAGCAAGGGTTTTAATTTGAGTAGTATTTCTTCTCATTATAAAAATAATCTTAGTTGTATTTCTGGAAAATTCCAGGAAAGCAAAGGAAGAACTTGAAGTCCTCTGTGTGTTTAGGTCTGAGAGGCCGCTGGGCTTCCCTGGCGTGTTCCTGCTGGTGTCTACCCGGTTGTCTGGGGGCATACCTCACACAGGCAAGGCTGCACTCCACATGAGGTCTGCTCCTCCTCCACCTCTGTCAGGGTTCCCCACATCCACCGTTGACTTCCTACCATGCCTTTAGCAGCTGTGTATTTATTTGACATGATAGGGAATTATAGATGGTTAATTATTGAAAAGGTGAGTTAACACAGGAAATACATAGATATTTTGTGTTACTGGGGATTGAGCCCAGGGGCATTCTACCTCTGAGCTACACCCCTAGCCCTTTTGTTTATTTGTTTATTTTTTTGAAACGGTCTTGCTAGGTTGCTGAGGCTAGTCTCCAACCTGTGATCCTCCTGTCTTAGCCTCCCAAGTACTAGGATTACAGGCGTGTGCTGCCACACCTGGCTAACACAGGAAATATTAAAAAATGGACAGACCTGGATTTTAAGTGGAAACCCGCATACGCCCATCCCCTCTGGCTGAAGACCGAGCCTTTCTCAGACTGTGGGTCCGTTCTTTCCAGTGTCTTGAGGGAACCATCCCCATGCTATCCAGTCCAGTTTCCGTAGAATGAATGGAGAGTGGAAAGGTATTTAAAGGCACAGAATGCAACCTCCTAGATTGTTCGCAAGTGTTCCCAGACTTTTAATAACAGATACAATTGGCATAAACAGGTGTTGGGATGGGCGGTGCTGTCTTGGATGGGTGCTGCTGAGCTGTTTTGAGCACAGATGTGTAGGCTGCCAGTACTAGCGTTTTTTTTTGGGGGGGGCGCCAGATCATGTGGCAGTGGGGAGCACCTGCCCCTCCCGCTGTGCACCTGCCAGGTGGGTCATCCAGCTGCATTGCCGGGATTCCGGTGGTTTCCAGTGAAATCTCAGATTTGCACAACTACACGGTGGCCTTCAGAACGAATCTCTGGAGATGTGCATGTGTGTTTGTGTGTGTAAGTCTTTGAGACTTACTGTCAGTCTTTCCAGAAAGATTGTGTCGTTACCCTTACATCCATCAGATTGTAGGATAGTGCCTATTTTAACATTCCCTTTCCAACATGGAGTTCAATAAAAGCTAGGGATTCTACCTTGGCGTTACCTAGGGGCATTCTACCTCTGTGTTACAGCCCTATCCCTTTTTATTTCTTGTTTTGAAATAGGGTCTCACTAAGTTGCTGAGGGTAGCTGTGAACCTGTGATCCTCCTGTCTCACATACTTTGAACTTTAACGTTAGATATAGATGACTTTAACGTTAGATATAGATAACGTTAAATATAGATGACTTTTAGGTAGTTTAAGTGATTTTCCTTCACTTGGTTAATTAGTACATATTTTTACTTAATGTGACCATTCATTGAGTTTTTTGTTTTGTTTTGTTTTTAGTACTGGGGATTGAACCCAGAGGCATTCTCCCTCTGAGCTACATCCCCAGTCTTTTCTTATTTTTTGCTTAGAAACAGGGTCTTACTAGGTTGCTAAGAGTCTCGCTGAATTGCTGAGGCTGGTCTTTAACCTGTGATCCTCCTTTCTCAGCCTCCGCAAGTACTGGGGCATCCAGATTCTGAGGCCCAAGTTTGCAATACTAGTTGGTACATTCTTGGGCTCTCCAGTAAAAGATTACAGTGTAGTGTAAGGAGCAGCCTGTTGGATCTTCTCAGCTATTCCTTGAAAGTTTACTTTCTCTGTTTAAAAGTTTGAATGACTTGGAGTAGTTTGTATGGGACTTATTTTTAGACCCATAGCCTCTGTTGTTTCTTTTGCCTTTCAGAAAATTCTGTTTTTGTGTGTGTATGTGTGTGTGTGTTCGCGTGTGCTGGGGATTGAACACAGGTCCTTATGCATGCTAAACACATGCTCGTCACTGAGCCACACCCAGCTCCTAGGGTCTAAATTAAGATGTCTTATGCCATCTCTGTTGAGTGAAAATTGCATTTTGCAGGGAAGAGGGAAATGCTTGTAGTTACGCTTCGGCCTCCACAGTTGCCTTCCTGGCTGAGTTTAAGGCTCCATTGTACAGTTGGTCTTTGGTCTGGTGTACTTTTAGATTAATCCAGTTCTTTATTCTTGGAATTATTGTTGTGTTAGAGCTTCTTTGAAAAGTCTGTTTAAAACTGCAGCATAAAAGACAAATGTTAGCCGGGCGTGGTGGCGCACGCTTGTAATCCCAGTACTTGGGAGGCTGAGACCAGAGGATCTGGGTTTGCGGCCAGCCTCAGCTACTTAGTGAGGCCCTCCGCAACTTAGTGAGACCCTGTTTCAAAATAAAGAATAAAAAATAGGGCTGGGGGTGTAGCTCGGAGGTAGAATTCCCCTGGGTTCAATCCCCAGTACTGCAAAAAAAAAAAAAAGACAAATGTTTGCCTTACAGTTGTCCACGTAGGTGGCCTAACAGTTGATGCCTGTGAATTGATTACTCGGGGTACTGCCAACCTTGATTTGTGATCCCTGGGTGCACACCCCATCCTGCCTGGGTAGGTGGGAAGCCGTACAGGTAAACAGTCCCCTTGGGTTTTGTGCCTCCGGGGCCTTTCAGATCCAGGTCTGTATACTCAGAGCTGGGCTGTGGCTTCAGAGAGATGGTGGCAAGCACCACGCCCAGCCCTGGCCTTCTGGCTTAACTGCTCATCGCTGTAAAGGATGCGAAGTCCCAGCCTGACCGGAGCCATTGAACGAGCATGCACCCCCTGCCCTGGCGATTCCTCTGGTCCTCGTCTCCCCCAGTCCCCTCCGGTCCTTCCCCCCGCTCAGTGGCAGCCACTCGTCCTGCACACATTCGCCCCAAGACTCCAGGAAGGGGGCCATGAGCATACTTGGAGCGCTCGCTCTGAAGCTGTCCTCTCCAGGCATGTCTCTTCCCTGAGGACATGGATTTCTGATCACCCATTTGGGGTGTTTGACTGCCCTTTCCTTTGTCATTTAAGAATTGTGGGGGAGCTGGGCACAGTGTTGCATACCTGCAATCCCAGTACTTGGGAGACTGAAACAGGAGGATTGCAGGTTTGAGGCCAGCCTCAGCAACTTAGTGAGACCCTCAGCAACTTACCAAGACCCTGTTTCAAACTAAAAAAATACCATAGGGCTGAGGTGTAGCTCAGAGGTAGAATGCCCCTGGATTCAATCCCTAGTAACACACACACACACACACAGAATTGTGGGGGAGGATCTATCATCTCTGTACCTGAACACTTCCTCCCAGCCTGCTCTGCCTGGACTGCAGTTCTCTGGCCTTCTGTCCAGCTCTGTCCACTTGCTAGACACAGCCACCTGCTGTCCCTGGACTTGTCCCCCACCCCCTCTGGACGCACCTGCCTGCTGTCTGTGGAGGTGGCCCTTTGCCTGCACGGGCTCTTGCTGTTTCTCTGAGTACGTTGCACCTCCGTCCTTGCTGAGCCCAAATCCCCAACCTTGCCACGTGGGGACCCTGTCTTTTGTCAGGGAAGCACACAGCCTCGTGGTGGCGTCTGTCTGTGAAAGCAGAGGTCTGTTGGAATTCACACGGTGCTCGCCGGTGCCATTGAGGAGGCTGCAGCACCTGCGGCCTGGTCCAGGGGGCTGCAGCACCCATGCTCGCAGTTCTGGGCGACCCTGAGGTGTGCACACGTGCACCTGCGTTGCAGTTTTCCTAAGTGAATATGCACATTTTCTTCCTGCTGTTTTGCTCAACAAGTTGCCTCAGGCTTCCCATATAAACATAGGTAATTTCAAAGACCTTTAAGGAGCATTTCAAACATACACAAAAGTAGAGATTGTGCTGGTGGCCCGCATCCCCCTCTCCATGTCTTTGGACAGTCATTAAATGTTGCAGCGTGTACTACTCAAAGAGAACTTTAGCAACAGCCAGGGCGATTAACGTCCATTCAGCCCTCTCCAGGCTGAGACCTGTTTGTGCAGGGTGCTGTGTGCTCGGAGGGGCTCTCATTACTGTTTGCCATTCCTGTGTTGACTCTCCAGGCGATGGTGTTAGATGTGGGACTTGGGGAGGGAGTGAGGGTTGGATGAGGTCCTGAAGCTTCGTCTTAAGGACTGGCCCCAGAGGGAGTTCGGCCTAATGTGGCCTCTGAGGCGTGAGGCAGCCCTGACCCCCAAAGCTCAAGAAGTAGGCCCTTAGCCGGGCGTGGTGGCACACGCTTGTAATCCCAGTACTTTGGGAGGCGGAGACCAGATGATCCGGGTTCGTGGCCAGCCTCAGCTCTGTGTGTCTCTCTCTCTCTCTCTCTCTTTCTTCCTGTCTCTCTCTCTCTCTCTCTACCTTGTGAGGACCTCCGCAACTTCGTGAGACCCGGTTTCAAAATAAAGCATTAAAAATATAGGGCCAGGGGTGTAGCGCGGAGGTAGAACGCCCCTGGGTTCTATCCCCGATACCGCAAAAAAAAAAAAAAAAGAAGTAGGCCCTTGCTAGTAAGACGACCCTTATTGCCCTCCACGAGGGGACAAGGACCTCAGGTTGTTTGCAGTTGACTGCCTGTATTGAAGCAGATGTGTGCTACATGTGCTTGTGGACGGGCCTGGCTCCTCCTGTTGAATTCTTGGAAGTGGAGTTTCTGGGTGAGGGATCAAGGGCCGGAGAGTGGACGGGAGCCCGCCCGGGCTCGTCAGTGTCATGCCTGCTGGTCCAGGGGCTGCAGGGTCTCCTCGGCTCTTATGTGAGGAAACGCCTCTCTGTGTCTACTAACTGCTGTGTCCTTTGTGTATTTTCCTGGTTGGTGGCTGTCTTCTAATCAAGTACAGTTCTTGTCTAAAAACAAGGTTTCGCTCTCCTTTTGGGTAAAGTTCTTTATTTTTAAAAAGTTGAATCTTCTGGGAAATTTTACAGTTTTGTTAATGTAGACCTTACATATGGGCTTATTCTTTGTTATTTATTTATTTGTAGTACTGGGGATGGAACCCAGGGCCTCACGTGCTAGGCAAGCACTCAACCATTGAGCTACATCCCTAGCCCCACCTTTTTTTTTTGAGACAGGGTCTTGCAGAGTTGCATGGGCTCTCTGACTGTGGCAGGACACGCTGGTTGTGGGTTGAGGTGCAGGTGGTGGGGTAGGCTCTGGTCACTCGGAGTGAGGTTGCCTGGCCATGTGCCACGGCCGGCGCTGTGCAGGCCCCAGATGGATGTCCTGGGCTGGTGTCCTTTCTTGTGCTGTGTGTGTTTTTCAGGCTTTTGTGTCCTGGTGCTTTCTGGACCTCTCCTCTCTGGTGGTATTTTGCCCCTCGCAGTATTTCCCTCTTCCATGCTCAAGTACACTGCATTTTGGTGGCAGGCGGGCCTGTCCTGAGCGTGAGGTGCCTCTGGTGGCCGTCGAGCCTGTGACATTGGTGGTGTGCTCTGACACTCTGGCCTGGCTGCGGACCTGCTCGGACTGGACGCAGGTCCATGCTCCATAGTTTCTTCCCAAGTGCAGTCCTGTAGTGGGGAGGATGGTAGTAGAAAACGAACAGTAAATTGGGCTGCACGAATGGCTCTGGGTCTGTGCCCTGTGCTACTCTGGCCCCGTGGCATGAATGGGGGCTACCTTTCCCTCCTTCCTTCGTCTTCCCAGCAGAGCCGCCGCTGGCCCTGGTCTCCACAGTCCCGGGAAGAGTCACCTGGACTGAGTCCTTGGGGTGTGGCTGGGAGGGGTGCCCATGGGAGATGGTATGCGAGGACGACAGGCCCAGCTGTGGGGTGCAGTGCTCTGTCCTGCTCATGGCCTGACAGGATCTGGGAACGTGGTTTACAGTCGCTGCTGCTGCTCACAGTGTGGTTTCATCTAGAGCAAGGTAGATAAGAACAGCCACCTTCATGCGGGTCTTCTGAGGTCACCCCCACAGGAGGCGGCTGTGAGGCTTCCTGCGAGGGTGGGTGTGCTCTCCAGCCGCAGGCCTCACTGGAGCGCACACCTGACTCACGTCAGCCCCAGTGGCAGCCAGCAGCACATGCAGGAGGCTGAGTGGCCGGTCCTCGCCGTGTGTAGCTAGCATGCCTTTCAAGCCAGCGTTTGTAGTTGTCTAATTGTGGTTTTGGTGGCACTTACTAAATATTAGTTCGTGAGAACACCACTATGTTAGATGTCCAAAGTGCCAGTGGAGACCCTGACTCACCGGAGCAGGAGGCAGTGGGCCCAGCAGGCCACGTGCCCCTCCTGCAGCACATGCCTCTTGCTTTAGCCGACAGCCCCTGGCGCCTCTGTGCTCAGCTCCCACTGACCTTACACTGCTGGGACTTGCCTGCTGGACCCGGAAGTTCTGCATCCCAGCAGCATCTCCTAGTTTTCACAGACTGGATGGGGTCCCTGTGTGTTCTTGTGACACTGTAACTGGGCAGTGCAACCCCCTCCTGTAGGAGCAGAAGCTTCTTTGGGTCCGGAAGGGAGTGGAGCAGGTATGGGGCAAGGGTCCCTTTTAAGGGTGGAGAATCAGGCTGGGCATGGTGGCACATGCCTGTAATCCCAGTACTTGGGAGGCTGAGACAGGAGGATCACAGATTTGTGGCAGCCTCAGCAATGTAGCGAGACTCTCGGCAACTTAGTGAGACTCTCAAAATAAAAAATAAAATAGGGCTGGGGTACAGCTTGGGGATAGAATGCCCCTGGGTTCAATCCCTAGTACCACAAAAAATAAAGTGGAGAGCCAGGAATGACAAGCATTCCAGTCTCCTGTGCTGCAGGAGGCCAGGGTGGCACGGGTGTGGGTGTCAGGCAGGAGTCTGTCTCCTGGGACCGCTGTGACAGATACACACGGGGCGGCTTATGAACGGCAGAAGTCCTTTTCTCACGGTTCTGGGACTGCGAGTCCAAGACCAAGAGATTCGGTGTCTGGTGAGGCTTCCTGGTTCGCAGCTCATGTAGTAAGGGGCAGAGAGCCTCCAGGCCCCCCTGCATAGGGCATAAGCCTGTCACCAGGCTCCACCCCACAACTCCACCACCTCCCTGTGCCAGCACCTTGGGGTCCGTGGCCAGCACGTGGTGGGGCAGGTATGCCGGCCGTGGTGGGCTCCTGAGGTGGCCACTCAGTGGCGCTTGCTGTTGTTTGGGGTCAGTGCAGGCAGAGTGGGCCTTGCCTCGTCCAGGTCCCTGGCCTCTGCAGTGTTGGCTTGTTGGAATCTGGTATTACTGTTCGTCAGGTGACCTGTGGGCGAGAGAACTTCAGGAGGTTTTGTTTTCTGATTTCCTTTATGGAAGGAGAGCTTGCATTTCCCTTGTGATCTTGACACACATTGTTATGAAAGAGTTGCTTTCTGTGTTCGCAAAGCTCGCTGTGGGGCACAGTGGCGAGCGTGCACAGCTTGCCACAGGAGGCTCTGCATGGCTTCCTTTTAGGTAAGACTTCCTGTCTTCCAGGTCTCAGGTCCCTACTTGAAAATCCAGGCTGAGAGCAAAGCCAGGTGTGTGTTTACCTGTCAGCTCTGGAGGGTAGAGCCGTTTCAGAGGCAGCGTAGCTAGAAGTCATGCCTTGAAGCGAGAGTTCTCAACCGAGGGCAGTGTTGCAAAGCCCGGAGATGATTTTGGTTGTCACAGCGGGTGTGTGTGTGGCTAGCATAGTGGGTGAAAGCTGGGGTGCTGCTGAACACCCCACTATGAAACCCCCCGGGAGAGTCGTCCAGGCCCGTGTCAGTGCTGCTGCTGAGGAAGGCGCTCTATGCTGTGGTTGGTTCGCGCTGGGGAAAGCTGGAGGGAGGAGACCCGTGGGGTCCAGCAGCGTCAGGTCTCTGCCCGGAGTCCTGGATGTGTGGTCAGCGTGTTAGCATGGCCAGTGTTTCTGCATTACTTCCTTTTGGAGTGCGTGTGAGGAGTGTGAGCAAGAGGATTTGTGTTAAGGCTTTTTGGGAACTGGACAATGCCTGTTTGCAGACACAGCTGGAGCCATAGGTAGTAAAATATGTCCACAGTCCGGCAAGTGTCTGTGGCTTTGCGGTGTTCTCTCTCCTTTTTGGTTCGTCTGCTTCCCAGTTACCTCTGGGTTCCGGAGAAGGCCTGGCTCCTTCCTTCCCTCTCAGACTCCAGCCGGGCCTGGCTGTGCACCCTGGCAGCGAGCTCTCTAGGCAGCTGCTGTGAGGTGTGAGACTGAGCTGAGGGGGAAGGTGGAGCCTCTGGGGTTGGGGTGCTGCTCATGTCAGCTGGGGCTGGCCTCAGAGATGGCAGGAGCGCAGAGCCAAGGCAGCCTACCTACGGAAAGCCCTCTGAGCGGGCGCAGCAGGTGCTGCGGCCCACCTCCTGCTGGCCTGTGGGCTTCACCCTGCACTCGAGCCCACCAGATGAGGTGGAGGAAGATAGAGACGTGGCGGAGTGACTCCAGAGTGACCCTCCTGTAGAGTTCCAGGACGACTGCGGGGAGAGCAGGGCCGTCCACTGTGAGGGCTTGGTCCTGCCTCTCAGGCCGAGTCCATGGGGAGGCAGGAGGGGAGGCCGAGGGCAGCAGCAGGCTGGGCACTGAGCTAGCGTGTCGCCTGCTCCCAGACCCACGGCCCAGGCATGGTGGCTCCCCCGGGTCTGAGGGAGCCGAGGGGAGGGACACTGCTCCTGCAACCATAGCTGCTGGGACAGGGAGTCAGGCTCCGCCACTGGGGACATCCGCCTGGCCTTACCCTCGGGGCCATGTTTGCTGGACCATAATCACCTGGCATTCCCCCCTGGCCTCATTGGCCTCCTGGCCTTGCCCCTGGTGTGCCCACCTGCCTTCAGTTAGCCAGTCCGGTGCCCTCATCCTGCCTCTGACCTTGACCTTCTGACCCCAGCATCCTGGCCTCAGGCTCCTGCCTTACCCAGGCCTTAACCTGCACCTTACTCTTCTAGCCTTTCCCGGCAGGCCTGGCTCACTGGCCTCCCAGCCTCCTGGTCTTACCACCCTATCCTTGCCACCTGTCAGCCTCCTGGCCTTGCGCTTCTGGTCTGGCTCAGGTGGCTTACTTGGTCTTAATGTCCTGCCCTAGCCTCCTGGCCTCCCTGCCTGGACTTGCGCCCTGGGCAATTAGGTACCTGACCTCGGCCTCCTTGCCTCCACACCTGGCCTCACTTGCCTGCCTTCCATCTGCCTGGCCTCGCCCACTTCACCGGAGACTGGGCATTGGTCTCCTGCTTCGGCACCCTGACGATGTGCTGGCCTTACCCACGCAGCCCGCCTGCTCTCCTCTCCTGCCCGCATTGCCCTCTGTGGCCTGTTCTCAGGCCTGGCCCCTGTGACGTAAATCCCACTGACCGGGGCTCCCTCTGCTGGCCTCACCTCGTTTCTCTCCTCGTTTCTCTCTCCTGGCTTTGTCCTCTGACTTTAACCTTGACCTTTCCCCTGAGGCCCGCCTTCAGGGCCTGGCCCTCCTGGCCCTTTTCCCTGGTCTTACAGAGGAGGCCTTACTCCCTGCTGTTACTGACCTCCTGGTCTTACCCACCTGGCCTTAACCCCTTGCCTTACCCTGTTGGTTTAAACTTGTGGGCCCTTCCGTGGCCGTGTGTGTGGGACCTGACTCCCTACTTGTTAACCTCTTGGCCTCACCCGCCTGGCCCAGTTGTCGAGGCTCACCATGTTGTCTTAGCTTCTTGCGTGCAAGTGGTAAACCTGGCTTTACCACTCTGGCCCTAGGCACCAGGTTCTGCCCCTGCCTTTCCTGCCTGGCCTTGACCTCTTGGCCTTAATGACCTGGTGTTATGTTATCTTAACTCTGGCTTTAAACTTTGGCTTTATACCCTGGCTTCAACCACCTAACTGTTCACCTGGACTTAGTATCTGGCTTTAACCTATTGGCCTTACCCGTTCTTGTGTGTGTGTGTTACTGCAGATTGAACCCAGGGTCATTTTACCTTTGAGCTACACCCCTAGTCCTTTTTATTTTTTGTTTTGAAATAGGGTCTCACTAGGTTGCTGAGAGTCTCTCTACTTGCTGAAGCTGTCCTCAAACCAGTGATCTTCCTGTCTCAGCCTCCCAAGTACTGGAATCATAGGTGTGTACCACCACACCCAGCTTGGTCTTACCCATTCGTAACATCCTGGTGTACCCATGTTGTCTTACACACCTAGGGTCAACCACCCGTTTAATCAGTTTTGGGAATCCAGGAAGTAGCCCAGTGCCCCTGCCAGACTTTGAGTCTCGGCTGGCTGGCTGTAGCCCGTGTCCCTCTCCTGATGTGGCCCTGATTCCATTTCTCTCCATTTTTTCTGTGGAAAAGTCCGAACGTGCCTGGTGTGTTTACTTTGTTCTCATTGAGATCAGTAACTCGCGTTGCCGCCCGTCCCCCTGCCTGAGGCCCATGGCTGGCATGCGTGCTGTGAGTGCAATCCCAGGCCCCCCCTGGGGTGGGCTGGCTGCTGAGCACTGGACCTGGCCAGGTCCCCACAGTCTCTTGGGGAAGGCTGGGGGTGACGGTCCTGGTAAGACTCCTCCCCAGCGTGTGCTGCCCTTCATGTAACGATTTCGGTGAGCGTTCCCTCTGCCATTAAAGTTCTTGAGTTTTAGTGACTGTACGGATTCTGTAGGTCAACCATTCCCAGGAGGCTGGCCATGTTGCCACCGGGAGCAGCCACCACATCGCACTGCTCTGACGTGGGGTGCTCTCCTGGCTGTCCCTGGAGTTGTCGGCACCACAGTGACCTTGCTTTTTATGATGTTATATAAAGACATCTTTGAGCAGGATGGTTTGTAACGACTTTAGCTGTGTGGCTCTCTGGACGCTGTATTTACTGTCATTGTTGTTGCTCTCTGCAGGCCGGTCTAATTGAAGCCAACGGAGAACTAAAGGTCTTTATAGACCAGAATCTTAGTCCTGGGAAAGGTAAGGGAGCCGTTTTGGAAACGTAAGTCTGTTGATGAATGTGTGGAGTCGGATGTGTTGATGGCTTGTCGACTGGAAGCCCCTCCGCAGGGCGTTCTGGCTCCAGGAACTGGGGGTGGACTCTGGTGCATAATTAGGTCTCACCTGCACACGCACGCCAGTAGCTTTGTTTATTCTACTCTCTGAGTTACATGTTTTGTTTGCAAAAGCTCGGAAAATGTAGCAAAGTATAAAGGAACCATAGACCACTTGTATTCCTTTGACCCCGAGATAGCGAGCCCCTAGCCGCGGTGGGGCTCTCGCAGGTGCTGCCGCCATAGCTGGGCACCTGTCGCCGGCCAACTCTGGAGGAGGCTCACTGGCCCAATGCACACTCCACGGAGGTGGACGTCTCCTCAGGTTTACGCCTGTGCCAGCAGCTCCCAAGGGCTGCTGTTTTCCATCCTGAGTGGGAGGAGGAAGGTGGGAGCAGAGGCCCATCTCTTCCAGCACCCTGCAGCGTGCGGTTTCAGCCTCTCTCCACAGGGCTCCCTGGTCACCTCCTCGATGAACCCTGGGCAGAGTTGCTGTGCGTTTGTGGCTGTAAGGCCGTTGGTGCGGTGTGTTCCAATGTTGCCAGAGGACAGACCGCGGAAAGCTTATGTTGCCGTCCTAAAAGACAGGACCTACTTGCCGCAGTGGGGGAGATCCGCAGAGACTCCGCGGATCCATGTCATCAAGTCAGCCAGACAGGAGAGCAGCCTGGGCTGCCAGGGGTTTAGGTTCTGTTGAAGCGTTCCTTATTTCTGATTTCTCTAGTTATCTCCACATGGAAGATGTCTGCTTTTCTCTCACTGTGGCCCCACTGAGTGACAGGGCTTGAGCTTGGAGCCTGGCTCCTGTGCGACCTCTGCCCCACTGCCCCCTTTGTTTCTGGTGGTTTGGGGGGTCTAGGCCAGCAGCCCAGGAAGCCTAGTGTGCCCTCTGCCGCTGGCCCCTGCTCTCCAAGGAACCAGGTGGGTGTCCCTGGGGCCGTGGCTGTGTTCCCTCTGGTGTCCCCAGGACAGAGCGGAGCAGCAAGGACTCCTGCTCCCCCTGTTTCCCGGGGATGGAGAGCGAGTGCACAGCCCGCAGGGAGTAGGTGTGGGAGCGCTCGCTGCCAGTAGGCAGCTTCCTCCACGGGCCGAGGGGAGCGGTGCTTCTGTGTCACTCGGAGTCAGGCGCGGTGTGTTCTGTTCCGGCCAGGAAGCAGAAGCCGTAGTGAGGAAGTAGAGCTGCGCTTCCTGGGAAGTGATGCTGGCGCTGCTGGCCTTTTGTTTTGAACTCCTCTGTTGTCTTTTACACACAAGAAGGCGTCCTGTCGCTGTGGGGCATCCTCCTCCTCCATGCTTGCTAGCACAGCTGTGCTGGGATCCACATCCAGTCTAACTGAGAGCCAGAGTTGGATCGGGGGCTTGGGCGGGAGCCACGTCTGACTCCCTGTGTGGCTGAGCTGGCTGCATTGGGGCTGGGCCCGGTCCGCTTCTCCTTGCCTTTCCCTCCTGCTCCTCCTGGCGGTTCCATTTCCTGGCCCCTGCGGTTGGCTGTGGCGGGGTCGCTCCCAGCTGTCAGCCGGCCACCAGGACACCCCACGAGGGGCCAGCGCCCACCCAGCGCTCCCGGGCAGCTTTGGCTCACGGTTGGGAAGGCTGAGCTTTGAGGAGTGTGCCCCGAGGTCTCCCCTCGCCCGCGTCCACTCTCTCCCAGGCCGGTGAGTGCCGCTGTTGGTTTCTGGCATCCTGGGGCCAGGTCTCTGGCGGCACCACTTCACGGCCCGAGCAGCATGCGGGGTTCCGGTCACTATACATCCTCCGTGTTCAGTGTGGTCAGGCTTTCAGACATTCCCTCTCAGATTCTCCCAGGGCTGTACAGTGCCCATAGGATTCCACCCAGGTGGAAGGGCCTGTCAGTGAAGCTGCCACCGGGCCGCCCATCCCAGTGTGGCTGCCATCCCAGGCTGCCTTCTCCTACCTTCCTGCTGTGTCCATTCCTGCCCGTCCTCAGGGATGCCAGCCCTGGAGACCACAGCTGGACATGTGCTTGGCCCTCCCTGGTCTCAGTGGTCCCTCTGCCTATTGCTAATCTACTTATGAATGACGCACGCTCACTGGAAAGCGCCCACTTCTTACTAGAAGCACAAACGCAGTGTCCATGAGTGCTCATCGTTTTGGCATGCCAGGTGACATGCCCGGGATGTGAGTCGCCTCTGCTGTGCCGTAACTCCAGCGTGGGTCGCGGGGCCTCCTGCTGCAGCCGTGGGGCCGTGCGTGTCTCTTGCTGCTGCCTGTCATCTCTCGCATCTTTTCTGTAGAACCCTTTCTTGGTTGGCCATTAGCACGAGCCCATCTTTTCCCCAGAAGCTCTAGGGCTCCCAGCCTTGGGCCAAGTCTCACAGCGGGCCCACCAGGCTGCTCCGGGCCCCCTGCTTGTTCCAGGGTGTCCCACACAGGTGGGCGGTTGATTGTCTGTTCACCCAGTTTGGCCTGTACTCATTGCATCTCATGTCGTCCTGGCTGGGTGAGAGTGCACCCCTGTGCTGTTGTCTGCTTTCTGCTTTAGTATCGCCTGTTTCAGCTTTGGGATGGGATCAAAGGAGAGAGGACCAGGTAAGGCGGCATGTGGCTAGGGGCGCAGTGCGACCTGCGTAGTGTGAAGCCCTGCACAGTGTTAGCTGCACCTGGGAACCCTAGCATTGCCGCGCTCAGCTCTACCCTCCCATGGGAAGAAGGGGCCAACAGCTCTTCTCTCTTCCTGTCCCTCTATTGTTATCCTAAAGTGTCCCATCTTAGCCCAGTAGAGACATTCTTGCAGCTGCAAGCCTCGTTTGAGGCATGGGGTGATGATCTTTGGTACTGTGCCGACCCAAGGAGCCAGAGGTCTGGTGTCACCCATGGGGTCTCATCAGTGGTCCTGCCAGTGGGCCCAGCCACATTGGGCATGTGTGTGTGGACGAGGTGGATGATGGCCTTGGCGCTGCAGAGAGTGCTTCATGGACCTGGCCACCTCAGCCTGCGCCAGGTCTGTTCCCACAGAGTCTGTGTTCTTGCAGTCTGAGCTGGTGGGGCGAGCGACCTTGCTGACGCCCAGGCAGGAGGCACCTCTAAGCCGAGAGTGGAGGGCGCTGTGCATCAGCACCGCCAGGGCTGAACCGTAAAGGCAGAAGCTCACAAACTGGTGGCGTTCCTTGGTCCTTTCAGACATATTAGTAAGCAAGCTATCTCTAGCACGGTGGGCTTCAACAGTAGGTTTTGAAATAGACATACAGCCAGCCAACAGGTGCGTGACGAGGTGCCCTGCGTCCGAGGCAGGGCAGTGAAAGGCAGAACCACCAAGACACCACCTCACACCTGCTAGGATGCCCGTTATCAGAAAACCACAAGGCGCACGTCGTGAGGGTGTGGAGGAAGGGAGCCTTGCATGCTGTCCGTGAGAACACATGCTGGAACAGACTCGCGGATGTTCCTGAGGAAACCAAACATGACTGTCACTTGAGCCTGCAGGCCAGGCCCATAGGAGGGGAAGTCACCGTCCTGAGCTGTCTGTACACCCTGCTCTCCATGCACTGTGTGCAGGCTGTGGGAACGTGGACAGACATGACCGCTCATAAAACAGAATGAGACCCTGCCATTTGCCACACACGCCAAGCTTGGAGCACGTCATGCTAAGCGAAGCAGTACAGATGCAGAAAGAAAAGTGTCGTGTGATCTTGCTTACCTGTGGAATAAAAAAAGATCAGATAGACAGAGGTAGAGAACAAAACTGCTTACCAGGGCAAGACTGGCGGGAGGACTCGGGGAGCGAGCCGGAGCCGATGTGAGCCGTGCCATGTGAGGTGCCCACTGGGGAGTGGGCAGAGGAGGCCAGAGAGATGGCGCTGTGTGGAACGCTGGGGACGGGGCCTTACTGTGGGGCTTCACCGTTGCACCTCAGATGTACTCACTCTAAAACCAAACATTAGACTTCCGAAGTCAAAGATAGTTAAGATTATTTTTGGGGAAACACTCAACTTCAGGCTTTCATCATTTGGTATCTTACAACCTGAAGATATTCATGGAATGTGATGGGCAGTTGTGGATTACGGATGTAACGTTTCCAGATTCCTCTTTGTTCGCGGTTGTGGCAGTTCAGACACTCGTGAGCTGTGTTTGGAAGCACCTGGTCGTGTAGTTCCTTTCAAAGGCTTCTAGAGCATTTGTGGTGAGCAGCCTTACTCCTAACGTGTCAGCTCCTGGGCCTCAGCCTGCTAAAGTCATCTTGTCACTGATGTGTCAGCCCTTCCATAAAAACATTGCGAGGCAGTCTCTATCAGGAAAATGTGCTGAGCGGTCTAATTTATATTGCCAGATTAAAACAAGTGAAATGCCATTTTGTCCCCAAGCCTGGCAAAGAACCAGGGTCTTGACCGGGGGCTACTGGTGTTAGTTGGGCAGCACTGGGGTGGGTCTGGGCCCCAGGCACAATCCACCTGTGTCCTTGGGCTCTTGCTTGCCTGCAGAGGCCTGACCCCTGAGCAGGGCCTTAGTGGATGCTCTAGCAGGGCCCTGACCGTAGTGCCCGGGAGGGCACCCGGTGGAGGGCAGAGCCGACTGAGCTGCCTGGAGGGTCTTGCACTGAGCCGCAGGTCTGGAGTGGCTGAGTGGGAGTCGAGGTTTCATTGGAAACCTCTATCTGGAGCTCACTTCAGCCTCAGCTGGGGTTGGTGGTGGCTCTGACCCTGCATTGTGTTACAGGTGTGGTGTCGCTGGTGGCCGTCCACCCGTCCACGGTGAACACGCTTGGGAAGCAGCTCCTGCCAAAGACCTTTGGGCAGTCCAACGTCAACCTCGCGCAGCAAGTGGTAAGGTGTGGGGAGCGGGGTGGCAATGCCAGGGGCATGGGCGGGGGCGGGCGCCTTCCCCATTTCCTGTGTGGGGGTCTTCACTTCCCAGGTTTGTTTTCAGGAGGAGGTGCTTGTGCCGAGGGGTGTCCGAGGCCCCCGAGCATAAGGTGGAGGTAGTGGTGCGAGGTGTGCCTGTGCCCTGGCCATGCCCCGTTGTGGGCTGTGGCAGAGGATGGGCTTCTCCCTATATGTCATGGCCTTCCCTTTACCTGCAGCCTGAGCTTGTTGTAGGATGGGCTTCCGCCCCTCCTCTTGGCCCCGTTCACCTCACCCTGGGCTCTTTTCTGATCTTGAGATGCCCCGGTCCTGCTGGCAGCCCAGGCTGTGGCTTCCACTATGGGGCCTCCTGTCAAGTCCTGGACCTCGGTGCCATGTGTGTCTCTTATCCTGGAATGCGCTCTACTTCCTGCCCCACCACCCACCTGCCCAGCCCCCATCTTCTGTCCCCATTGCTGTCCTGTCTCCTCTTAGGAGGGTCCAGTACTCCGGGAAAGAAGAGAACCTGTGTTTGGAGTAAGAGACATGGAGTTGTCCCTCGTGTCCACAGGTCTCCATGGGCCTATCCATGGTCCCATATCTCCACAGCTATCCACAGGTCTCCACAGGCCTCCCCATGGCTCATATCTCCACAGCTGTGCACAGGTCTCCATGGGCCTATCCATGGTCCCATATCTCCACAGCTGTGCACAGGTCTCCCCAGGCCTCCCCATGGCTCATATCTCCACAGCTGTGCACAGGTCTCCACAGGCCACCCTGTAGTTCTCTGTCTCCACAGCTGTCCACAGGCCTCCCCGAGGTTCATGTCTCCACAGCTGTCACAAATGTCCCAGGCCTCCCTGTTCCTTGAAGAGCACTCAGGCGGGCTGCTTGTGGCTGCTGTCACCTGGGCCACTTCTCTGTAATCATGCTTGCTTCAGACAAAACGACCACACCCAGGGACATTTTGATCACTTCCACACTCAGTCTTGTTTTAAGTCCGTCGCTGTTGTTTCCCTTTCGTCATGTGCACTTGGCATCCTCCAGGCCCCGTTAGCAGGTCCAGTCTGAGCTCGGAGGATACCCGCGGCCCCGGCGTTCGGCAGCCTCTTCCCCTGCCGCTCTGCCACAGTGTGGTACGGTGTGCTCCATCGTGTGGTTGTTGCAACCGCACCAAGAAAGTCCACAGGGCTTGGCACATCATGACTTTTCTGCTACATTTTCTGCTTATTGGTGCCATTTTGATAAAAGTAAGAATTCCAGCTTTTGTTTTTAATTTCTGTAGTTTGGTATTCGTAGTTACAGTATATTATGTTATAGCGGAGTTTACCTTGGCAAGTAAGCCTTGTGGATTGTAGCAAGAGTTCCATTTTATTGCTCCTATTAGTGAGAGGGAGGAAAGTTGATGTGAGGGTCGTTTGTGTAGTTCAAGCATTACCGATCACAATCAAATGTGCTTTAAGTTGAGCAAGTTGGATGAAGATAGAAAGTGTCATCGATGATGTGAATTAAAGCTTACATGTTGCAAATGACTTTTTTTTGTTTTTTTTTGTGGTACTGTGGATTGAACTTGGGCATTCTACCTCTGAGCTACACCCCTAGCCCTTTTTTGTTTTTTTAATCTTTTTTTTTTTGGTACTGGGGATTGAACCCAGGGGCATTCTACCTCTGAGCTATACCCCCAGCCCTATTTTTTATTCTTTATTTTGAACTAGGGTCTCACTAAATTGCAGAGGGCCTAAGGAGCTGAGGCTGGCCATGAACCTGTGATCCTCCTGTCTCAGCCTCCCAAGTACTGGGATTACAAGCGTGTACCACCACACCCGGCTCCTTTTTTGTTTTGAAACAGTGTCTCACTAGGTTGCTGAGAGTCTCACTAAATTGCTGAGGCTGGTCTAGAACCTGTGATTCTCATATCTCTGCCTTTCTAGTACTAGGACTACAGATGTGCGCCACCATGCCCAACTGCAAATGACTCTTAAATCTTATTCTATTGCAAAGGTTTTATAAGACAGGCCTGGCTGGTTCTGACAGGAGAGAGGAGGCTTGGTCCTGCCTGTGGTGACACCTGGCCCTGGGTGGCCACCTACCAGTGGCCAGGACTCCTGGGGTCAGGTCCTGAGAACGCCACGAGGCACCTTCAAGGTCCGGGAAGCGCTGGGAGTGTACAACTCAGCCACAGATCCCGCGAGATAGCGGGCAGCCCTCCCCAGAGGGGAAGCGTTGGGGAAACACCTCAGACCGGCCTCCGTGTGGTAGTTCCCATTTGCTGATTTCTCGGATTCTTTATGTAAGTGGAGTCACAGTGTACACTGAGATGATTCTGTTTTCGGGGTATCTGGAGTTAGGTGTGAGCTGTGTCCTTGGGGCAGGAGTGGGAAGGGGTGCCTTTGGGCTGGAGGCTTGGTGCTGCAGCGCCTGCCTGGCGTGTGTCAGGCCCTGGGTTCCGCCCCAGCAGCGCAGATCAGCAACAGCAGCAACAAAGTTGCACGCAGCTGGCTCTGGGGGAGCTGGGACTCTGTGGGGGTGGGGGTCCTATGAGGTCCCCGCCTCATGTGCTCAGGCTCCACTGTCTTCCTTCCTCGTGTGCCCCCTGAGCTGCAGCGTCTGGGGCTGCAGGAGCTCGGGGTCGAAGCGTGCTTCTGGCCCTCTGTGAACCAGCTGTGACCTGACGGTGATGACAGGAACAAGCCTTCCTTCTCATGACTAGGTCGCCTCCCTCCGCTCCTGCATGCACAGAGGGGACTGTGGGCGGGGGCCCAGAGTGCCTTCACTGGAGGCAGGGCCCCTCTGTGTCTCCTGTAGCCACCCACCGCGGTGCTCCGTTTCGGGGTGTGGGGTCCCACCGTCTGCCCTGGCGGTGTGGCCTTGCCCTTGTCTGGCACCTTTTGCCAGCCAGGGGCCACTGCTTTTGTAGTGTTGCTTCCTCCCGGAGCCCTGGTACCTCACCCTGTCCTGCCTCCTCCTGTGTCTCCTGCCTGTTCTTGTGTCCACTGCCTCCCTGCTGCTGCTGCGCGCTGCCCGCTGCCCACTGCCGGCATCTCAGCCCGTCATCCTGTCAGTCCTCTGTTGGGCCATGTGTGTTTGTGGAGGGTGGACGGCAGCCTCTGTGGTGTGCACAGCCCGCCCAGCTCTGTTCTCAGACACACTTAGCTGTATTGTGGGTGCGCACTGTCCGGGCAGGGTTCACTGAGGCACTCGGGCAGCACAGTGCTGAAGGGTGAGCTCCCGTTTCCTCGTCAGTCTGGTGAAGAGTGAGGCTGCCTGTGCGGGGCAGCGCACAGAGCCCACCGGAAGCGGCCATGAGGTCTCCGAGGGCCACCGTCCTCTCGGTACTGTGGTCCATGGAGACTGCCATGGTCTCATGCAGGCCCTGGTCTCAGCAGACTCTGCCTGCGCCCGGGGGGCTGTGAGCTGCAGGTGATTGCCAGCAATCCCAGGCACACTGGGGACTGTCCAGGAAGGGTGGTGCTGCTTAGTGAGCACGTGCTGTGTACTGGCGGGGCTTACTGTTCTTCCTGCTCCTGGCTGGCTCGGGGGGGGTCCACAGTGGAGAGGGGCCATGGGAACCAAGACCAAGAAGGCCTCGTGCAGCCATGAGGCTCATGGGAGATGTCAGGCTCGTGCACTAGTTAGAATCACCCTGGGACTCTCTGGCGGCTCTCGCCTGTGTGGGCTGGGCAGAGCTGGGCACTCCAAGGCTCCTCCGCCTTTCTGCCTGCTTTGACCACAAGTCTTTGAGCCTGGTTAGAGTGTCCCCATTGTGTCTGTGACGTCCCCGCACATTTGCTGAACAAGATGGGTGTAGACGTTGGGTAGATGGGCCTGTTGGGTTCCCCTGGGAGTTGTGGGGCAGCCACTAAAGTGACCCAGGTTGTTGGCCTGGGTGGGCTCCCCAGCACCCAGGCATCCAACCTCCGTTCCTGAACTGGAACATCAGGTCCCTGCAGCATTTGACTGCCACTGCAGTAAGGCGAATGACCCGACTTTTACTAAGCATTAGTGTTTCTGACGTGGCTGGAGTCACACAGCGAGGTATTTGAGAATCTGGGGCTTTAGTTGGCTGTACTGGGCAGTGCTGTGTCCCCAGAAGTTGATATTTGAGTAGAGACCCGGCTGCAGGAGTGGGACCACAGGAGCTGTTCAGGAGACAGCCACACCACGCTCCCTTTAACAAGGAGGTGTTGCGGGCACTGTGGCCATACTTCAGGGATAGCTGTCAGGCTGGCCCTGTGGGCACGGGTCAGTGACCCCCATGGTGGCCCCTGTCTTGGGCGCACAGTTAGGGCAGGGGTCTGCTCACTTTCTGCTCCCGGGCTACTGGCCCATCCCTTCTGCCCTGATGTGGTTTGGATGCCAAGGTCCCCCCGAGAGGGTACAGGCTCCAGTGGGCAGGGTGCCGTCCCCACACAGCAAGGATGCTGGCTGCATCCGTTTGCCTTTGTTGTGAGATCTGCTTTTTGTGTGTGGCCTTTTTTTAGCAGCGTGGAAAGATACAGGTTTACCCTTGTCCATCTTATTAAAGGAAGTAAAAGGGGCTGGGAGGAAGACCAGACTGTGCCAAGGGCCCGTGGTTGGACTCTAACTTTGTTCCGGGCCTGCATGACCAGCCCACCCGTCTTGCCTGGCGGACCGAAGCTTCCTGGTGCTTCTGTTAGTGGAGATGTGGCTGGGTCCTGCATCCAGGGAGAGTTGGTGTTTGTGATCACTGTCCTGGAGCGGCCGCCGTGCTGTGTACATCACCGCTGTTCTTTCTCACCGTGGCTGATGGGGTGCAGAGTGGCGCGGACACAAGCAGGTGACAGAAGCAGCCGTGCCCCGATGCGGGAGATGACTGATTGTTCTGAATTGTCTTTTCTGACTGTAGGTAATTGGGACGCCTCAGAGACCTGCAGCGTCAAACACTATCGTGGTAGGAAGCCCACACACCCCCAACACCCACTTTGTGTCCCAGAACCAGCCCTCCGACTCCTCACCTTGGTCTGCCGGGTGAGCACTCCCCCGAAGTCGTCCCTCCTAGAATGTCACCCATTCTCCACGGCCGCGCGGCAGGCATCCTGAGCCCTCCTCCATCTGGGCTGAGGTCACAGCACAGTCCCTCAGGGAGCCACAGGTGGCAGCTGCCCTCTGGCGGTCGGGAGCTCTGGGCCACGAAGAGGAGGAAGCGCCCACGTCTAGCCCCTTTGAAGCTCCCCCATTTGTGCTGGGCCGGGAGTGGGCAATCTTACCCTCTGCCTCTACCGTGCCCAGGCTCTGGCCCTGAGGATGGTCCCCCAGGGTGCACTGCCACAGAAGCAGTGTCTGGTGTGGAAATGGTTGTCCTCAGAGGCCACCTGGTACATCTTCCTAAACACACACATGCTGCTGTGGAACCATGTCTGTACGGGCTCTTAAGTAAGAAGCATCAGTCCTAAAACCCGGCCAGGAAGGAACGTAGTGGCCTTGTGCCTCGATGTGGCAACTTAGCCTAGTCTTCTCACCCTGTCCTTCCCGATGTGAAGCACACGGAGCGGCTTGCATCTGCTGTCACCCATCAGTCTAAGCATTTGCCTGATGTCACGGTAGCCTGCTGAATTTGCCCTGAAGATTCCTAAGTTTACACTACAGTGTGCCATGATCTGATGTGGTCGGCATCCTTAGAACAGTGGTGTGCAGTGTGTTACATGGAGCAGGTGTGTACCGGCCTTCGGCCCTGATGCGGCCCCACCGCCCCTGCACCTGTAGGCGCAGGCGTGCCATCTGGCCTCGGTGTTCTCTTTCTGACCTTAGAAACACCAGCACCTGCTGACGTCCTCGGTGCCCTGTCCAGCGGGCCGGGGTCGGTGCGCCCGGGGCCCTGTGCAGCTGCTGGTCTTTGGCGTGGAGTGCATCTCGGCCCAGGGCTGGCGCCCAGAGTGCTGACGGCGGTGTGTCTCTGTGTGTTTTGAAGGAAGCGTAACAGGAAAGGGGAGAAGCATGGCAAGGGCCTGCGGCATTTCTCCATGAAGGTGTGCGAGAAGGTGCAGAGGAAAGGAACCACCTCCTACAACGAGGTGGCGGACGAGCTGGTCGCAGAGTTCAGCGCTGCCGACAACCACATCTTACCCAACGAATCAGTGAGTGAGCTGGCGGGCGCGGGGCTGCGGGACCCCTCGGTGCGGCACGGCTCCTTCTAAGCCGAAGCAGTTGTAAATGTACAGAGCATCCCTGGCACCTGCCAGAGATGAGCCCCTCGGCAGCACCGTGGCTCCGGGGACGGTCAGGGGGCTGCTTCTCGACCGGGTAGCGTGCCTCCGAGGGCGTGTGGTCTTCACGTCCTCGTGCTTTTCGGATGGACAGTTGTCGCTCCGTCCTCTCCAGGCGTATGACCAGAAGAACATACGGCGGCGAGTCTACGATGCCTTAAACGTGCTGATGGCCATGAACATCATCTCCAAGGAGAAGAAGGAGATCAAGTGGATTGGCCTGCCCACCAACTCAGCTCAGGAGTGCCAGAATCTAGAGGTGCGCTGTGCCTCCGTTTCTGTTGTGCCTCTGTATCTCTGCCTGGAGCATCTCCCTGGCCACTCGACAGGTGTGCCTGCTGCACCAGGTGGCCCTGCGTCCCGAGGCAGTTTTGCATCTGGCTCCAGGTGTTCACTGGCTCCACAGGTGCTGCGCTGTGCAGAGGGAGTGCGGCCAGCCTGACGCAAGGCTAGATTCCAGTGGGGCTTCATTCTCAATCCTTGTTTGGGATTTTTTTTTTTAAATCACCAGTCATATCCAAGAAAGGAGGAGAGGGAAGCAGGTGTACTTTTAAGATCGCAAGGACGCTGGCCTGTGTCCACATTTGCCACGTTGCTCTGCCCTGGCTCAGGGCAGAGCTGTGCCCATGACACCACTCGGGTGGTCTGGTGCCCTGTGCCAGTGCTGTCATGGTGACTCGAGGGGTCTGTCCGCAGGTGGAGCGGCAGCGGAGGTTGGAGAGGATCAAGCAGAAGCAGTCCCAGCTCCAGGAGCTCATCCTGCAGGTAGCGGCCTTGTCTGTGAGGAGGGCTATCTTCCCGCTGCCCTTGTCCTTGGCAGCATGGTGTGATGCCATCACCCATGTGGCGAGCAGGAGCTGTGCTCTGAGAGTCCACATGAGCGTGTAATGCACACTCTCTGAGCTTGTCCCTGGAGGTGTTGGTGAGGCGGGCCCCACACCCAGCGAGTGCGTGTGAGTGTGGGCAAGTGTGTGTGACGGGCGCTCCCTTGGCGCAAGGACCTAAGTGGCGGTGGGGACAGTTTCTACAGAGGTAGTGTTGGGAGAATTCTCCCATGGAGAGTTAGGCTTGCCCTGAGGATCAGGTGCTACTGTCAGGCAATGAGCGCAGTAGACGTGGACCTTGACACCTGCTAGTCGGGACAGCACAGGCGGCTGGGGCTGCGGGTGGCTCTGGGAGCTGGGCTTCCTTGAGGACAGCCCAGGATCCAGCATCTGGCTAGGGTGGCAGTGAAGATCAAGTTTGTGCAGGGGCATGCTGCAGGGACTGGCCTTCCTGTGATCAGGGTGTGCTGGAGCTTTCCAGGAGGATGGTGTCGGGGCCATGCTGTAGGGCGAGTGGCCGCCAGCCTGAGAGGGCCATGGGTGCACAGGTTCACCTGGAGGCTGGAGCATGGGGGTCCCAATGCAGTCCCCAGTTCCTCAGTGGCCCTGTCAATTGCCTGGTATTTTGCTGTGCCTCACCAAGTGCTGGCGTCTGGGACCCAAGTCCCTGGGGGAGCTCAACCCCTCCCTGCAGGGCCGCCCAGGGCATTAGGAAGGGTCTTGGAAACCAGAGGCCCCAGCCCAGATCTCCCCACCAAGAAGAAGAGAAGGGTGGGTGGCACCACACCCCAACTCCCGGGTCGCCCATCAGAGGGAGGTGTTCCTCCCGCCTAGCGCATCCTCAGTGCACCTGCCAACATGGGGGCCCGGAAGGGCGGGGCCATCGGCTTTGGCCCGTCTGTGCACATGTGCACTTTGGGCACTGGAGACTAGCTCTGGGCCAAGCCCTGCTGACCTTTGCCCTTTGCTGCAAGGGCCTTTGGTACTCCTCTTCTGGGAGGGTCAAGCCTGGGACTGTGTCCTCCATCAGAGGCCACCCTTCCTGTGTGGCCAGCATGGGCAGTCTCAGAGCGCACAAAGGACAGCAGGAACCCAGCCTTCACTGTCCCTGTCTCTCGTGTTGTGTGCAAACACTCTTGGGCCTGAGGGTCTGGGTTCCGTGTGTGTTCTTCCTGGCAGCAGAGATCTGGGACTGCTGGAGTCCAGGCAGCCCCCACCGTCCACGGGGCTGGTGCAGCTGCTCCTTGGAGCAGAGGCCTTGTGCTCTGGTGGTGACTGCCACGCAGGTCAGCTGTTCCTCTTTTTCAGCAAATTGCCTTCAAAAACCTGGTGCAGAGAAACCGCCAAGCAGAGCAGCAGGCCCGCCGGCCGCCCCCGCCGAACTCCGCCATCCACCTGCCCTTCATCATTGTCAACACCAGCAGGAAAACTGTCATCGACTGTAGCATCTCCAATGACAAGTGCGTCCCGTGGGCTTCCCTGTCGCCAGGCTCTGACTGGAGGGAGCCTTGCAGAGTGTGCTCCGGCTCCTGCTAAGCACTGTTCAGGGCAGTGTCTGCTGTCCTATAGTGGCCACAGGTGGTGTGAGCCACGGCAGAGCATTCCACGTGGCAGGAGGCCTTGTTTCCTAGCACGCGCCCTGCCTGGAGTGTGGACAGCTGATTACAGAACTCCAAGCCTCGTCCTTTTTTTTTCTGAGTTCATAAGTTTTGTATAGAGACCTGGCCACAGGAGCCGGGCAGCAGGGTGGTTAAGGGAGGGCAGCTCCCTTCTCCTGGCAGGCCCTGTCTTCCTAACAGAGCCTCTCCCTGCAGGTTTGAGTATCTGTTTAATTTCGATAACACGTTTGAGATCCATGACGACATAGAAGTGCTGAAGCGGATGGGCATGGCTTGTGGGCTGGAGTCTGGGAGCTGCTCCGCGGAAGACCTTAAAATGGCCCGAAGTTTGGTACCAAAGGCTCTGGAACCGTACGTGACAGGTCAGTCTCACCTCAGTGCCACGCTGGGGGCATCTGGCCTGCGTCCAAACAGATTGCCCACGTGCTGCCTGCTGCTGGGGAGCACAGGGGCCTCGGGGTGGATGTGATGAAGGTGTTAAGCAAAGTCAGGTTTCACCCTCCAGGTATGGCCCTAAATAGGAGAGACTGAGCTTCTTCGGGGAGGGCAGAGGCTTGGCACTCCCCTCGGGCAGCCCATGGGTCCCTGCAGCAGCAGCCAGCAGCATGGCTTGAGTTGTGGGCACCCCGCTCCTGTAAGGACAGGTGGGGTGCGGCTGTGCACCCCTGTGCTTGGCTTGGTGCGCGGCCTTCTCACCACTCCTCTGGCCACAGGCACGAGGGGCGGCTTTGTGCTGAGAGCTTGTGAAAGATGCCCGTTCTCCTGTTGTCCCAAACTTGTGGCGTGTATGGATTCCCTCGACAGAGGCGTCCTGTCCCATCTCAGAGCATGAAAATCTGGCCTCTCAGTCTTGTTGGGGACGTGGGGCTCCCGGCCAGGCTTTGGCCTCTAGCAGGCACATGCTGCACACCTGCCTGAGCCCTGCCCTGGACCTGGCTATCACGGGGTCCTGGTGGCATCTCAGAAGGTGGACCGTCTCTCGTGGGAATGTGCGCTTCTCGTCCTTGAGCCCCACCCTCTGCTGCACAGCGGGCGTCACCGACACTGCAGCACCTTGCCTTTGTGCCTTTTGGGGCAGGGCAGTCACGTGAGCTCACCTGGGCTGCGCCGGCACCCACTGGGCCAGAGTCCTGAGCCGCCTGTGCAGGGTGCATGCTTGTGTTTCTTGGCTCGCACGTTCTGTGGGCTTTCTCAGTTTTGCTGCTGTTTGTTTCCCATTCTCTTCCTTTGCAGAAATGGCTCAGGGATCCATTGGCGGCGTGTTTGTCACTACGGCAGGCTCTGCGTCCAATGGCACGAGGCTTTCTGCCAGGTGAGAGTGGCCAGGGTGGGCGGCTGGGCAGATACCTGGGGCTGGGCTGGGAGTGGGACCATCACCCAGGTGGGGACCCAGGTCAGGCACCACATGGTGTTAGTCCCTGTGGAAGGAGCTTTCTTTTCTTGGTTGGTTTCTTCCCCCTAAAAATGAAAACCAATTCATGATTTTTATTTTTAAAAACTAGCACACAGTAAGTGGGGGCAAGCCACCGCGTATGCTGCCCTGGCGCCCGAGATGTGTTTGAGATTACAGCGGACATCGAATCTTACTCTGTTTGTTTCACTTTAACATTTTATTGTGTGTATTTTTCTAAGTTACTGAAGGATTTTTGTGTGTGTGTGTGTGTGTGTGGTACTAGGGCTTGAACCCAGGAGCATTCTACCTCCCAGCTACACCCCCAGCCCCATTTTAGTTTTTATTTGGAAACAGGGTCTCACTGAGTTGTGAAGGGCCTCACGAAGCTGCTGAGACTAGTCTCAAACCTGCGATCCTCCTGTCTCAGCCTCCCAAATACTGGAATTACAGGCGTGTGCCACCATACACAACTCTGAAAGAATTTTATTAGTATTATTATTTTTTTTTGCGGTACTGGGGATTGAACCCAGGGGCATTCTACCTCCAAACTAAACTCCAGCCCTATTTTTTGTTCTTTATTTTGAAACAGGGTCTCACTAAGTTGTGGAGGGCCTCACTAAGTAGCTGAGGCTAGCCACGAACCGGGATCTTCGGTCTCAGCCTCCCAAGTACTGGGATTACAAGTGTGCGCCACCATGCCTGGCTAGAATTTTATTATTTAAATAAATGTGTATTTAACCTTTGACCTTGCAATTCCACAGAGCAGAATAATGTCCCTGGCATTTGTCTTAGTGCTTTAAAGATAAATGTAAGCACCTTTATAGTAAATATTAACAAGACAGCGGGCTTGTTAACTTTAAAGTTGTATTGTCATATATACATAAGGTAACACTATATTTAAGGTTAACATAAGGTAACACTATATAAGTTATATAGTGTTACCTTATGTTAACCTTAAATATTAATAAGATGTTAGACATAATTCTATAGAATCGAGATATATTGGAAATCTCTAGGTCTAACAGCCAGGGACTGAGCTAAGTCCTGTCCTGTCCATGGTATGTTGGGATACTCTCCTCCACTGGACGTGGCAGGGACTGAGCTAAGTCCTGTCCTGTCCGTGGTATGTTGGGATGCTCTCCACCACTGGACGTGGGGGAAGGGCACAGCAGTCAGGGATGGGGGTGTGCAGGTGCTGCTGGCCCAGGCTCCTGGGATTCCTGGGGCTCCTCACTGACTGGCCGCAGGGCTAGAGCAGCAGTGATGTGGGTGGGGCTTGAGTGGCTCCTGCACAGGCTCCCAGAGGTCAGAGGTTGGAACTTTCTCTCTGTCCTGGATTTGTAGCTAAACATGGATGTGTGGCATCAGTCTCAAGATGCTGAGCAGAAGTTGTTCTCAAGGTAGAATTTGAGTATTTCTTAAAATTTTATCTGCAGGTAGTCCTTTCTGTGGACTAACTGTCAGTGTTGACAGTGAGGGAAATGAAGCTGTGGCCATTTCATAAGAGCCAGATTCAACCGGTCGAGGTGCACATGCCTGTCATCCCAGTTACTTGGGAGGCTAAGGCTGGAGGATTGCAAGTTTTAGGCCAGCCTGGGTAGCTTAGCAAGAACCTATCTCAAAATAAAAAGCAATGTAGGTGTAGCCCAGTGTAGAGCGAGCACTTGCCTAGTATGTATGTTCCATCCCCAGCACTGCAGAAGAAAAGAAAAAAACATTCACTAGTGGCATGAAAGCACAGTTAGGTGACTCACAGTTCTCAGAAGAGCTGAAGGAACTGGGCATGGTGGTGCACACATGTAATTCTAGTTAGAATTACTAGAAGGCTGAGATAGGAGGCTCATAGGTTTGAGGCCAGCCTCAGCAATTTAGCAAGGCCCTCAGCAACTTGAGACCCTGTTTCAAAATAAAATAAAGAGCTGAAGGAGTAGCCTGCGGCTACATTTTTCACAACTTTTGACTCGTTTTGCTTGGTTGGATTTCCCAGATGTGGAGTCACTCTTTCAAAAAGCACAGCCCGTGTTAGTTTTTACCATAGGGTGCTAATAAATGCCACTAAAGGCCTGTGATCACTGCCTGTGGCGTGCTGATTGAGAAATGCCCGGAGACTGGCCGCCTCTGCAGCTACAGCTGTGGCTGGGTCTGTGGCGCAGCCCACCCTTTCTATATCACATTTTATATAAACGTGTGTGTTCACACAAACACATGCATGCACGCATTCACCATTTGAAAGACGGGGCTCGTGGTGAGGTTGGGGTTCTGCATCATAGATGCTCAAAACCCCCCATTTCTTTTTTTTGTGGTACTGGGGATTGGACCTAGGAGCATTCTGCCTCCGAGCTACACCCCCATCCCTATTTTTTATTTATTTTGAAACAGGGTCTCACTAAGTTGCGGAGGCCTCACTAAGTAGCTGAGGCTGGCCGCGAACCCGGATCCTCCGATCTCAGCCTCCCAAGTACTGGGATTACAAGTGTGCGCCACCATGCCCAGCTAAAATCCCCCATTTCTGTGGCATGGTTTAAAAATCTTTAGGGGGATGTGCTCAGCCTGTCCTTGCTGGGTAGAGTGGGCCTCACCCCACTGACGGCCTCATCTGGCTCTGTCCCCGCAGTGACCTGAGCAATGGTGCGGACGGGATGCTGGCCACAAGCTCCAACGGGTCTCAGTACAGCGGCTCCCGGGTGGAGACCCCTGTGTCTTACGTTGGGGAGGACGAGGACGAGGATGACGATTTTAATGAGAATGACGAGGAGGACTGACGTCCCAGCTGGTAGCCCCTCTGAATTCAACTTCAGGAAAAATTATTTAGAGAAGAGAAACTTTTTTTTAATGTGGGTTTTCTGTTTCTTTTTGGCCTACTCCCAAGAAGATACTGGTAAGCTATGGAATTAGATGCGCACCTCCAATAAGCAAGGATTGTTCCCGCAGGGTTCTGAGACATGCTGTGGATGTGTTTTGAAACCAGTGTGCTGATTCAGAGCCTATATTTACTTTTTAGGTTTTGTGTTTTCACTTTCTATCTTTTTTTAAGTTCAGAGTTCATTTTTGCCCCTCGACAGTTCTTGCTGGGTGTTCTGAAGAAATCGTACTTCTTCCCACCCACGACGGTAATAAAGCACGATCCTGTTGTGGATGGGCACGGAAGGCAGTTTGTTTGCGGTGTTTTGGGTGGCGCCGCCCACCGGCGGATAGCCAGGCCCAGGATGCGTCGTCCCGTTAAATCATGCAGTGTCCAAAGAGCCAGGCAGGTAGCGAAGCTCCACTCTCCAAACATCAAGCGCCATAAATTTTACTACGACTTTACTTTTCCTTAAATTATATTGACTGTTGTCCCATCAAGTTTGTAAACTTTTTTCTTTCTTGCAGCAACAAATTGCGAAGTACTTTTTTCTGTTTGTTTGTTTTTGTTTGTTTGGTAAAAGTTTACTGCCACGCTGGTGCAGCTATGGAAACTGTCTGGAAGGTTTATTGCTTATGGTAAAATTTGCCTGATTTCTTACAGGCAGCGTTTGGAAACTTTTTATTATATAGTTGTTTACATACTTATAAGTCTATCATTTAAAGACATGTACTGAAACAAATGTTGTATTTGTTTCGTAAGCATCTTCCTGTAATCTATTATAAAATTGAAATTAAACATAGAGAATGTTTTAACAGTTTTTTAACTCAAAATTTGTCAATCATTTTTAATAGTTCTTTTTTTATAAAAAGAAAAAGGAATTTAAGGGCAGGCAGTCTTCTCTTTTAAAATTTATTCACAAGAAAACCGTTAACTGCACAGTTGCTGTCTGCCGCCTGTTCTGAAACAATAGTCTTTTTATTGAAACACAAATAAACTTTTCTGTAATATTTTATGGAATATAAAGAGACTTTAATTGTTTGACTTGTTTAACTTGGCACTGTTAGTTTTTATTAATAAAACGCGCATGGGCATTTTAAGCAAGCTCTGTGTTTCTCTAATTCAGGATGTCCTTTAGAAATTGTCTGGCCTCGGTGAGAACACCCGTTCACTTGATGAATGTGTCACACCAGAGCGGAGGAGCAGGCTACCAGCCCCAGGAGTGCGTGTGGGGTCCTGTGGCTTGCGCCCCAACCTGGAGTGGCCAGAGGAGCCTCCCGCTGGAGCTGGCCTACCGCACTGGAGCTGGGATGCGGGATGAAGTGGGTGAGGGGCAGTGGGGCACCTCCTTCCTGGGTGCTGGTGGCATAGAGGAAGTTTATTTCTTGACTTTCTTCCTCAATCCTGAAAGTTGAGGCAGATTTTCTAGGTTTGGCTTTAAGATAAAGAATGAGTATGAGAGGATTTGGGAAAACTGGAGTGGGAAGCGGGGACTCTCCCTACCTAGACGGCAGGCCTTGGTGCAATCTGTCCATGGAACTGGAGCCTGCAATCTGTCGAAGGTCTGCAGCTTCCAGGGAAGGCTTGGAAGGTAGATTGCCGTTGATTCTGGTCCGTCCCAGCTCTCCCCGCAGTAGCAGCTACCTGTCTCCTGCCCCTGGAGAGCTTGTGCATGCACCTGGCAGGAGTGGGTTGGCCAAGGAGCTGCGTCCTGACTCAGGTCTGACAGCTGCTGCTGCCCACAGGCACAGCTCAGGGCAGGACCTCTGGCCTTGTGCCCCTTGTTGCAACCCGCCCCCTGTGCTGAAGTGGCTCCAGGGTTGGAACCCTCTTTCCCCCTCCACTTCCCTTCATTTTTCTCTTTCCCCTTTTGGGAGCCAGATGCTGAAGACTAGAGTGTTAAAAAGCAACTCTGGGGAAACTTAGGAAGTGACTGCATGCCTGGGGAGAGGCCCAGAAAAGCCCAAGACCTCCAGTGTGCTCCTCAGCCTGATCGCCAGTGTAGACAGCCCACCTCCATCAAAAGACAAACACAAAGCCCAGCGAACCCGGGAAGGGTGAATCTGCTTTTTAGTCACCACGTGAGTAGGTTTAAATTTCCAGTTTTCAGAAAGCCACAGGCATGCAAAGAACAGGAGAGTATGGCCTACTTAAGGGGGAAAAAATCAACAGACCCTGTCCCTGAAAAAGATGCAACGGTATCTATCTGAGACAAACAATTCAAAACAACTGTCTAAAGATGCTCAAAATGACTGGGTGTGGTAGCGCAGACCTGTAATTGTGTGCTTAGGAGGCTGAGACAGGAGGATCACAGGTTCAAAGCCAGGCTCAGCAACTTAGCAAGACCCTGTTTAAAAATAAAAAGATCTGGGGGTATGGCTTAGAGGTAGACTATCCCTGGGTTCAATGCCTGCTACCCCCCAAAAAAACACTGTCTTAAAGATGCTTAAACAAGCCAGGTGTGGTGGTGCACACCTGTCATCTCAGCAAATTAGCAAGGCCCTCAACTTAATGAGACGCTTTCAAAATAAAAAGTAAAATTGGGCTGGGGTGTAGCTTGGAGGTAGAATGCCCCTGTGTTCAATCCTCAGTACCAAAAAAAAAAAAAAATGGAAACATCAGTAAAGAGACAGAAAACTTGAAGTTCTGGGGCTGAGAAGTACAGTAACTACTTGAAGATAGGACAATGGGAAATTTGTGAGGAACAGAAAAAATACTGAAAAAAAAACTCTAAGGAACACATGGCACCATCAAGGTGACCGACATACACATTTTGAGAGAATCAGGAGAATATTTGAAGATAGAGTAGCTGAAAATTCTCCAAGTTTGATGAATGATATGAATATAAACACTGAAGAAACTTAAGAAATTCCAGGTAAGATGAACTCAGACCTACACCGAGACATTGTAATTAGACTTGAAAATAGCACTGTCACATACAGGGCTTCCCCAAAAACACAGCAAAGATTTGTCATCTGTGGGGCCATGACCAGTCGGCCAATGTATTCAAAATGAAGGAAGGAGGAATGAAAGAATGAACCTGGCAAAACTATCCTTCAAAGGTGAGGGGGAAGCTAAGCCGTCCCCCAGTGGAAGCGGAGCTGGTTTGTTAGCACGAGACCTGCCCTTCAGCCCTTGCTTAGGGAGTCCTGCGGGGTGGAACGAAAGCACACCGGTGGTGACTTGAAGCCAGGTGAAACCAGGATCTCAGACACAGGCAATTATAAAAGCTAATTAAAGCTAGTATTGTAGCCTTGGTCTGTAACTCCACATTGTGTTTTCTACATAATTTAAGAGACTAATGTGTTTAAAAGAACAATTTTTTGTACACAGTGTGTTTGTTTTGTGCTACTAGAGATTGAATCCAGTGGTGTTCTACCACTGAGCTAGACCCCCAGCCCCTCACCCCTCTTTTTTTAAACAGGGTCTCCCTAAGTTACCATTCATTGGCCTTGAACCTGCCATCCTCCTGTCTCAGCCTCCCAAGTCCTGGGATTACAAGTGTGCCACTGGGCCTGGCTCACACACAATGTATTAAGTAATTTTGTAGTCAGGCATGGTGGCATACACCTGTAATCCCAGTACTTAGGAGGTTGAGACAGGAGGATCGCAGGTTCAAGACCAACCTTATCAACTCAGCAACCTAAGTGAGACCCTGTTTCAAAAATAAAATAAAATAAAATAGGGCTGGGGGTGTAGCTCAGAGGTAGAATGCCCCTGGGTTCAATCCCCAGTGCCACACACACACACACACACACACACACACAAATTTTCATAGTATCAGCAATCCAAAGGAGGGGGCTGTGAAATAGAGTTTTTATATGCTGTTGAAGTAAAGCATGCATGAATTCAAATTAGTGTTATACCTTTAGAATGTTCAATGTTATCTCCATGGTAACTGCAAGATAACCACTAGAGAATATACAGAGAAGGAAAGGAGGAGTGAATTTAAACACTACAAAAAGAAAATCACCCGAACACAGAAGACTGGTTCAGGAAATGAGGGATGAAAAAGCCTGTTGGGCACACAGAAAAATAGCAAGCGACAGAGCCCTTCCTTTGCCAGTAATTGCTTTAGATGCAAATGGATTAAATTCTCTAGGTAAAGTATTGGCAGAATGGATAAAACGCGTGGTCGACCTGTATGTCGTCTACAACATTTCTCCCGTTAGTCCTCAAGGTCCAACTGGAACCATGAGAAGTGACATCCCAGGTAAGTCCTCACGAGAGAGAGCAAGGCGGTGCACCAGACACAGAGTAGACGTCAGATCACAAACGGTACGGGACAAAGAGGGAGGCTATATGTTAATAAAAGGTTCAATACAGGAGAGCACAAAACAGTTATAAAAACTCACGCACCTAATGATAGACCAGGAAGATACCTGAAGCAAAAACAACTGAAGTAGACGTTTATAAAACAAGAGCTGGATGTTTATTTCAGTACCATGCTCCGTAATGGAGAGAACAGCCAGACGAGGAAAAATACCGTGTGAGTCCACTCAGACCAGGCCAGTAGTCAGGCTCACAGAAACCCGGCTGGGGCTGGGGAGGAAGGGGGATCGGTGTTTGTGGGGACAGAGTTCTAGCTGGGAGGGTGAGAGGTCTGGTGGTGCTGGCAGTGTGGACGCTTAATGAATGCACTTAGTTGCACACTCAGGTTTTTGGGTATTTTGGTACTGGGGATTGAACCTAGGGACATTCTACCTCTAAGCTACACCCCAGCCCTTTTTATTATTTTATTTTGAAACAGGTTCTCACTGTTACTGAGGGTCTCACTAAGTTGAGCTGTGCACTTGGAAATGGCTAAGATGCCGAGTTTTATGTTTTATGTATTTTACCACATACATACACACACACACACACACAAAAAAAAAAAACAGGGTGCCAGGTGTGGTTATGCACACCTGTAAATCCCAGGACTTGTGATGCTGAGACAGAAGGATCATAGGTTCGAGGCTGGCCTCAGCAACTTAGTGAGACCCTCAGCAACTTGGCAAGACCCTGTTTCAAAATAAAAAGGGGCCGGGGGTGTAGCTTGGAGGTAGACTGTCTCTGGGTTCAATCCCCAGTATCGAGGCCAGCCTCAGCTACGTAGTGAGACCCTCCCCAACTTAGTGAGATCCTGTTTTAAAATAAAGGATAAAAAATAGGGCGGGGATGTAGCTCGGAGGTAGAATGCCCTGGATTCAATCCCCAGTACCACACACACACACACACAGTCTGAAGGTTCTGCGAAAGACTAGTTTCACGAGAGTCAGTTGTCTGGCGGCTGGATGTGGCTGCAACCCGTTTTCTCGTCTTGAATGACCTCACAGTCCTGAGGTTTAGAGTGTAAGGTGGCGGGGAGCAGAATGTTCAGTCAGGCTCAGCCAGCACCGGCGTCTCTGGAAGCCCTGTGCCTCCCGGGCTGTGTCCGGCTGGGTTTGGAAATACCGAGGCTGGGCACTCAGTTCTGAACAGCGTGAGGAGGAGGCGGAGTTTCCATCTGAAGGGGGCTCCTGCATCCCTGTGGTGTGTGGACAGAGGCAGGCAGGCGGTGGGAGGGGTCTGGGCTTAGCGGCCAGGGGGGTGGCCTCCGGCCTCCGGCAGGGGAGTCGGGTTCTGGCTGTGTGGGGCTCTCTGGTCACCTTGCTTCACCTGTCCCTTCTGCGGTAGCCTGCCTCCGTGACCCACCATTCCCGCGGCGAGGGCTGTGCCTCACCTTGCTGGGAACCTCTTGTTTCTGTTCCTGCATCTCTGCTTTTCTCCCCATCTGAGTCCAGACTCCTCTGGTTCTCTGCCTCCTGCCTTCCCACCAGCAGGTGCCGCCCTCCCCTCCTTGTCGGCCTCTCCCCTTGGCCTGCAGCAGTGGCCAGGGACCTCGCTGGCCCTTCTGACGCCAGCAGGTGCGTCCACATGGTGGCGCTTTCCTTCTGTTTCTTGGCTTACCTAAGGAAACTCCAGTGAATTCTCAAAAGCAAAAAAACCAAAACCAAACAAACAAATTGAAACCCAAACTCTGAGTCTTTGATGCCTAACCCCTGCCTACCTTCTGTCCCTATATTCCCAGCTGCCCAGTGTAATGCGTGCCCCAGAGCTCTGATCAGGACAACAGGCCCCCGGACCTGCCGGGTCTACACCTGAATTTCACAGGAGCCAGCTGGGCTGCGCTCTTCCCTGAGGCCTCCCCAACCAGCAGCAGAGATCCATTTCTGCCCTCACTCTTGTCTCCGGCACTGATTTGGGGCCTGCAGTTGTTGCCGAGGTCTTGGCCCTTCTGCTTTACCTCCTATTCCCGACTGTGAGAATATCACTTTGTGTGCAGAGGCCTCCAAGCGGGTGCCCGCCCAGTCGGTACTGTCGCCTTAACAAGTGCTTCTTAGCCAGGTGTGGTGGGGCACACCTGTAATCGCAGTACTTGGGAGGCTGAGACGGGAGGATTGCAAGTTTGCAGCCAGCCTCAGCAACTTAGTGAGACCCTCTGCAATTTAGGGAAACCCTGTTTCCAAAAAAAAAAAAAAATAGGACTGGGGGCATAGCTTAGAGGTAGAATGACCCTGTGTTCAATCCCCAGTATACAAAAAGTGCTTCCTGTGTGTTTATGAAGTGCAGCATGTTAGTGTGATCCCGAATCGGTGCTTGTGAAGCGTCCACATGGATATAATAGCTCACAAGTGTTTCACGGATAGAACAGTGAAAAGCGTTTGACATAACATCTTCCACCACGTAGCATCCCAGAAATCCATGGATTTAATTAGCCTTACAGACACCCGCGGTGTCCGGTTTCCACCGAGTCTGTGGTGGGGGAACAGGCTCCTCTGCCGCTTGTGTTCCCAGCTATCCTGGCAGCAGGTGGGAGGCTCAGGACCCTGAGCTTCGCCAGCACACTCTCCTCTCACACCGGTTCTTGTGAGAGGTCAGAGTTCAACCCAGTGTCTGTGTGTTGGAGGAGGGACTCGTCCGCAGGGAAAGGGAACTAACCTGTGTGTGTGGCTGACATCCTACTCCCTCACCTGCTTCCCTCCTGACCCTCGAGAGCCCCTTGCAGTAGCCCTGCACCCACACAGCTTTCGTAGCTTCTCTCTGTTGCAATAGAAACTTTGTACAGATGGAAGTAGTTGATTTTTAGTTAATTTTGTGTGCATGGTACTGGGGGGTTGAACCCATGGGCACTCTACAATTGAGCTACACCCCCAGTCTGTTTTATTTTTTTATCTTTTGTATTGTGTGTGGGCGGTTATTGGGGATTGAACCCAGAGCATTTTACCTCTGATCTACACCCCAGCCCTATTTTGTTTTATTTTGAAACAGGGTTGTACTAAGTTGCTGAGAGTCTTGCTAAATTGCTGAAGCTAATCTCCAACCTGCGATCCTCCTGTCTCATCCTCCCAAGTACTGGGATTACAGGTGTATACCATCACACCTGGCTTATTTGTTTATCTTGAGACGGGGGGGGGTCTTGCTAAATTGCCAAGGCTGGCCTCGAACTTGCGATCCTCTCGCCTCAGCTTCCCAAGTACGGGGATTACAGGTATACACCACCACGCCCAACTGATATTTAGTAAATTTTTCTCCCAGATCAGGAAAGACATGACTTTTTTACGTAGAATAAGAGTAACTTCGATAGACTTTATTTTACAACTTAGAAATTGCATTCTTAGAAGCAAGGATTCAGAATGTAAATTGTCATAAGCCATGGTTCCCGTCAGTGCATTGATGGCTCTCTGTTACTGTGGGCGATAGTTCATATTGAGTATGGAAGACTATGGACCGCAGTGAGAGGAACTGGCTGGGCAGGTGCTGCTGAGGGTCACCTCCGGGGCCCAGCTGTCGCGTTACAGCTGCAGACTCCATGGGAAACTGGGCGAGGATTGTGTGGGAAACGGCCGATGCCAGCAGAGGGCGCTACCCACGAGCGCATCGCCAGCCAGGGAGCAGACGGCAGTGTGGGCGTGGGCAGGTGTTTGAGGGTTGGCCGGGCGCCCAGCGAGGACATGCAGCGGGAAGGCGCGGGCCTGTGGGCACGCTGCAAGTCAGGACCGCCATCCGCCTTCACTTCTGAATCCTGAGTTTGAAGTCCACCTTCCCTTCGTAGGGGTCGTGGGGGTTGTCAAAGGTCACGTGGTCCGCGAGGATCTTACACACGATGGCGACCTCTGTGTCTGTGGGGACGTTGAGAAACTTCACTGCCACCAGAGGGTTGCTGTAGTAGGGCTGGAGTGGAAGCCCATGTTAAGAAAGCAAAACTAAACAGGGGAAGCAGCAGGGGTGCAGAGGGACTCCTTCTGTGTCCGCCCCGGGCGAGACCTGCAGTGCCAGGGAGCCCTGGGGTCCCTGGCACTGTCTCCCCACTTGGAAACTGGGAGACCGGTCTGCAGGGATGGGCAACAGCAAGCGTCAGTTTGACTGTGGCTGATGGACATGAGCACAAAACCAAATGGGGAAAGCCTGCGATGAGGAGGAAGGCACTGGGTGCAGTCGTGGCCATTAGGACTCAAGCAGTGCTCGCAAAGCAAAGGAATCAGGTGTGCTATCTGCAGGTTGCACGAGACCAAGGTGTTTCCAGGTAGTTACAAGAGCCTTGGTTTGGGAAGCAGCCGGGCCGCCACGGTCAGGACTGGCTAAGTCAAGCCTTTGCTGCATTTTTAGGAAAAGGTTGTTGCGTTGTTTCTTTGCTCAGCTGGAGACAACTGGGGAGCTGCAGTCAGGGGCAGAGCGAAGCCAGCGTCCTACCTGCGCTTTCTTCCCATAGTAGGGGAAGTAGTGGAGGCTGAAGGTGCCGTTGGCTGGGTAGTACTCAACCTGCAGGGGCCTGGTGTCCTTGCGGGGCTCATCCTGGGGAGGAGAGGCTGTGGCTGAGTCTGGTAGGTGCCAGGGTGTGTGTGTGTGTGTGTGTGTGTGTGTGTGTGTGTGTGTATGTGCACGCTGTGTAGGTGATGCGTGAACACTGCATGTCAGCATGGGCTCAGGCTTCCTGACCGACCCCGAGCCCGGCGTGCAGCGCCTCCCTGTGTGAGGTCCCATGTCCTAGCAGGTGAGGGGTGGGTTGGGTGAGGCCGCCCCTGGCAAGCACTCGCTGGCCAAACCTGGGTTCAGAGTCTGTGCAGCTTTCTGGGTAAGTGCAAATACGTTTTCACGAGGTCTGTTTCCTTTCCTCATTGCAATCGGGGGCATTTAACAGGTAGCTAAAGCTTATCAAAGAATAGATGAAGAGTGCTTTGGCCTCTGTTAAATCTCAGGCCAGCCTATGCGTGCAGCCAAAATAACTGCAACCAGGAAAACCAAAACAAACCACTGTGACCCACAGAGAGGAGAGGGGCTCTGGGGACTGATGTTCCCACGGACTGCCTACGTGGGGATGCACCCTGTTGGTGTCACAGAGCCACGCAGGGACCTGTGGCCAGGATACAGTGCTGAGAACAAAATTGGAAAATACTTAGTAGAAACAGTTTAGTTCCTTAATGTTGGACTTAAAAAGTAGTTTTGAAAAGCGCTGGGATGTGCTTGAGATCAAGGCCGGCTTTCGGCAGTCGCTACCCTGAGCCCGGTCAACCACTGCGGCTGTCAGCAGAGATCTGGAAAGGTTTTTTTTTTGTGTGTGTGTGTGTCTGTGTGTGCTGGGATTGAACCAGGGCATTCTACTTCCGAACTACACCACCAGCCATATTTTATTTTTAATTTTTAAGCAGGGTCTTGCTAAGTTTCTGAGTCTTGCTAAGTTGCTGAGGCTGGCCTCGAACCTGCGATCCTCCTGTCTCAACCTCCCAAGTTCCGGCTGGAAAGTTTTTTGCCACCATGCCTGGCTGGAAAGTTTTTGTAAATGATCAAATGCAAGAACAAAGCAGTGTGGTAGAAGAATGGTGGTTTTCACAGCGCTGCTGAGCATGGAGCGTGGCAAGGGCAGCCCCTCCCTATGGATCTTGAGCCCCTCTCCCCCACCGTCCCACTCACCAGGAAGGCACAGTCCACTCGGGGGGCTGAGTTGTTGCTGGGCAGGAACTTGACAATCTGGAAGGGATGACGTGATGTGTCCCTTGCATGTGGGCTCACGGGGAGACCCGCCCCTGATCTCCCCAGCAGCCCCTAGAGGTCAGTCAGCACACTTCAAAGCCAGGACACCTCCAGGGTGCAGGGGCGGCTACCGGTGATGGAGCCTGGTTGGTGTCCAGGCCCTCCATGTTGTGTGGAGGGGAGCGCCAGCTGCCCTTGCTCTGCATGAGTTCCCTGGCCCTTAGGGCTCCCCAGCTCTCCTCTCTCACCCTGTTCAGGCGCCCGCCTGGGCCTGTACAGTACCTGCACACCTTCCCCAGGCTTCTCTGCCACAACCGCCCCCCCACCCTGCCCGGAGCACTAAGCAGGACCTGCTGTTGGATGGATGGGTCAGTGCCACAGCCCTGCCTGAGCCCTGGTCACAGCCCTCCTGTGGGGCAGCTCTGGTGAGCCCCTGCCAGCCGCGGGCCTGCGATGGGTACGGTGCACAGCTGTGGCTTCCTCCAGGCCTCACAGAATGGTGATAAACTGCAGCTGCCCAGGGTCCCAGCACTGGCTGGTCCCTGATCAGTGACCCGGAGGTCCCAGCACTGGCCGGGCCCTGATCAGGCCCCTTTGCCTGGCCAGCTCCTGTCCCTCAGGCCTCCACGTCACCTCTCCCTGTGCCCCACACTGTCTGCTCACTGTGTTCTGTTCTGTTCTGTTTTCGTGGTGTGTGGTGACCGAGAGCCTGCCCTGCACCAGCCCCAGGGCCTGTCAGTGTCCTAATAGCAGGGCCCTGATCCCAGGGTGGCACTACTGCTATAGACGCTTCACAGACCCTCCCAGCCCTGGCTCTACACATGAGCCTTTCACCTGGCCCTGTGTCTTCCCCACAGGCCTGTGTCCTGGTGCGCACACAGTGTCCAGGTGGAGGGCCCTAGTACCCCCATGGAACATTCTGGATTTGTGTTTAAGAGCCAAATGTGGTGGGTGTGTGGTAAGCCAGGGCGTAAGGAGAAACAGGCAGATCCCAGGGGTCCCCCCCATGTGAGGAGGGTCCTACCCTCGCACTGCAGGCCATCCCCAGGGGGCCCCTTGATACCCACCCTGTTCATCTTAATAATGAAGCACGGCCTTCCCTCTGGGAAACCGAAGGTGGGGTCCGTCAGGCCTGAGCAGTTCTGCAGCATGTCCGCAGTGAACTTGCAGGAGAACTTGGTGTGGTTCGGCGCCTTGAAGCTCTCCTGGAAGAAGTAGGCCTCAGACGTGCAGTTGATGCTGTGCTCCTGGGACGCGGGTGTGTAACCTGCAGGAGCACACGGCTGCGGCGTCGGCTGGGCTGTCTAGGGAGTGGGAGGCCTGGCCTGCGGGGTTCTCTCAGAAGACCAGCGGAGGAACCAGTGGAGGGGCCGCCCGAACCGAACCTACCTGCTAGGAAGCTGTTCAGCGTGTGTGTGAGGCCAGCCCAGGTGCTGTTGTCAGACATGTTGTAGGAAATGTCCAGACCTCTCTCCCCATACACATCGGGCCTCAAGGTTACCCCTGGGGAGAGAGTACCACCCACTGTCTTCTCCAAATGCTCATTTACACCCGAACCCTTGGTGTGAGCTTGTCAGGCTCCTGCAGAACCGCTGGAGGCCAAGCATGGGGAGCTGCAGCTGAGCCTGGGGCCCAGGCCCTTATACCGCTCACAAGGAGGAAGCTGCAGGCCAGGGGCCCCCTGGTCCAGGACACTTAGTGGCAGCACCACTGGGAAGGGCCAGAGGACCCCACAGATCTGTGGCCCTGGGAACCCTGCCTGATAGAGTACAGCTGACTGCCGTGAGGCAGGTCCGTCCCCAGACTCTGGATGTCCAGGCCTGGCGTGGGTGCCCACACTCTTTGAAGGAGGTCCTGGGCCTGGCCCTGGGCCCACTGGAGCAGGGCGACTGGGTGGGCACCGACCTCAGCCCTGCTCTTGTTGCCATCAAAGGGAGAACCGCTTGTAGAGTCTGCAACTGGGCCTCTAAGTAAAATTGAATCTGAACACACATTAAAAAAATAATAATAAATCTTCACTAGCCAGGCCCAGTGGTGCAACCCTAAATTCCAGTACTGAGACAGGAGGATCACAGGTTTGAGGCTAGCATACAGTAGCTTTGCCAGATCCTCAGCAACTTAGGAGACCCTGTTTCAGAGGAAGAATGCCAGTACCACTAAAACAAAAAACAAAACAAAACAAAAAGCTTCACTGATTTTGGTTAAGTAGAAAAGCAATCTAACAAAATGCTGATTGTAGAAAAAAAAGGGGGAGTTCAGGAGAGGAGAGTAGGCAGTCACTGCAGAAGCAGTCACACCCACCATAAGGCCACCGCACACCCTTTGAACTCTCCAGTTTCTGAGAGTACAGACGGGGAGGGGTGGGACAGATGTGATGTGAGCTCAGCCCCATGCACAGGGAGGGGGTGGGCCTCCACACCCACAGCCCTACCTGGTGACTTTAGCTGGTCTTGGTAGTCGGGCGTGTAGGGGTCGATGGTCTGCATCAGCACGTAGATGCACAAGGCGAAGAGTCCCGTCATCACCACGTAGAAAGCGACGTAGTAGAGGCTGATCCATACTGCGGGAGAGACGGGTTAGCCAGCAGGTCACACAGACCCACCTCCTCCTTCCTTCTTTCCTCCCTTCCTTCCTATCACTTATTTATATTTGGTGGTATATATAAACTTATTGATATTTGGTGGCTCTAACCCAGGGCCTCGGGCACGCTAGGCAAGTGCTCTATCACTGGGCTGCACTCCCAGACCACTCTCACCACTTGAAAGCGCACAATTTGGTGACGTGTACCATGCTCCCAATGCTGCGTATCCAGCACCTCTAGTTCCAGAACATTCTCATCCGAGTGGAAGCTCAGTGCCCTTCAGCCCTACCTCCCCCACCCCTCTGCCCCCCAGGGACAATATCCAGTGCTCTCTCCCCTCTGCCTATTCTGGACGCCCTGCAGGGCAGGCAGAACCCACAGCGCGCATGGACTTTGTGCCTGGCTCCTTTCACTGCCGCTGGCATGGTAGTGGTAATGGTGGACTTGCCCCGGCTGCCACTGTGTGTGCACAGCTAGCAGTGGCAGGAGTGGAGGTCCCTCCTGCATCCTGGGGTGGAAGGGAAGCTCGGCAGAGAGGGGAGGCTGCTGGAGGAGGGCGACTCTCGTCTCTGCAGCATGGACCCCTGCGCTCACCGTGTTGGCACCCAGCACGTTTGTGGCCGAGTGGGTGAGAGCCCCAAGAGAGACCCGTCAAGTGAGCATGCATCTGCAAATCAACACCGCTTGGCTCTGCATCTCCCTTCTGACGGTGGGTAGAGAGGCTGGGTGGTGCAGCCAGTTCTGCACCCCCATGTGGGACCTGAAGGGACTGGCCTCTCTGGGATGGGGGTGTGCTGTGCCCCTGCCCCACTGGGGGCCTGTCTGAGACCTCCTAGCTGGCAGCCTTGGCACTGGAGCTGCCTGTTCCTGGAGGGATGGGTGTGGAGGAGTTCACTCTTTGGGGGCTCACGGATACATTTTGTTTGCTGAAGACTTGCCCTGAGAAGACATATCCTGATGGGTTCAGGCAGCCCCATGGCCCATGGTGGCCCGAGAGGTCACCTAGGGCTTTCCGTTCACTCCTTCCCCAACAAGGAAGGCCCCAGGTGACCGCCAGGCAGCCTCAAGGGACTCTGCAGCGCCCAACCTTGCCCAGCTGCATCCCGCCCACAGAGCCAGGGCTGCAGGGGTACTGGAGAGACATTGGGCCCACCCCCAAAATGCCTAGCATGGAGGGCTCATGGCAAGTCTCACATAGAGCAACTGTTCACTTGATTAAATAAGTCCACATGCCCCAAATTATCTCACCAAAGACCCACCATTGCCTCCTTTAAACTTCTTTTAAAAAATTGTTAGTTTTAGAAATATAGCTTTAAGCCAAGTGTGATGGCACATGCCTCTAAACCCAGTACTTGGGAGGATAAGACAGGAGGATCAGAGGCTTGAGGCCAGCCTCAGTAACTTAGCATGACCTTCAGTAACCTGCTGAGACTCTGTTTCAAAATAAAAATAAAAGAGGGTTGGGGGTGTAGCTTGGAGGTAGAATGCCCCTGGGTTCAATCTCCAGTACCAAAAAAAAAAAAGAAAAAGAAAAAGAAACATAGCTTTTAAAATGCAGTTCTCAAGCCGGGCGTGGTGGCGCATGTTTGTAATCCCAGTACTTGGGAGGCTGAGACAGAAGGCTCGTAGGTTCACAGCCAGCCTCAGCTACTTAGTGAGGCCCTCCACAAGTCAGTGAGATTCTGTTTCAAAAATAAAGAATAAAAATAGGGCTGGGGGTGTAGCTCGGAGGTAGAATGCCCCTGGGCTCAATCCCCAGTACCGCAAAAGAAAAAAATGCAGTTCTCAAAACATACAGATGAAAATTTGAGGCCAGTCCTTGGATACTCCTGCCCCCAAAGGCATTCTGGAATAGGGGATCTCAGGGCCCTCTGGGGGCCCTGGCTTCCTGCTGAGTGGTGAGGCTGACACAGTCGGGGACTCTCATGAAAACAGGACCCCTTAGGACTAAGGGGTGAGCACTTTCAAGGGAAATCAGACAGGCAAGCCAGCTCTCAGTCTTATGGGGTCAGCAGCCATAGCAGAAAGTCAGGAATTAAGAGGTGCCCTGGTCTCCGAGGCTACGGGGGTGAGAAAGCCCAGCAGAGGGAGGTGGGATGTCGGCTCATCCTCCTGAGACCCTGTGGACAGCAGAAATGCCAGCTCTGAAAGTGCAATGCCCGAGCCTTTCCCAGGCGGCTGGGCAGCTCCAGGTGGCCAGGGGCAAAGGCCTGAGAGGCCGTCTCTGGGGTGACCGCAGCTACCTTTACCTCGTTACGTAGGAACACGCACGCACAGGTGGAGGCAGGAGGAAGAGCGCAGGTGCAACCGGAACCCCAGCTCTACATGGGTCACCCCAGGAGACCAGGCCCTGCCTTCCCCCAAATGCCATGCAAGTGGGCCCCTTGTCCTCTGCTGGAGCCAGCCCAGCATTCCTGCCCCCGCGCTGTCTCCCTGCTGGCTTGAGCAGGAGTCCTGTGCTCAAATCCCTCCAGTCCTATGAACCTTTCTACAACCCTGGGTCTGAGAACCTGGGGTCAGTGACAGGGCCTGCCCGAAGTCGGTCCCCATGTGTCCTGGACAGGCCTGGGTCCTGCTGGTGGGTGGCCCTCTGCCCCCTTATCCCACACCACCCTGGCAGGGTGCTCTGAGCAGCGCCCTCCACGGGGCCCAAACATACGCCAGCGGACGGGGGTGCGGCCCAGCATCTGCCCCGTGTCCGGGTTCCAGCAGTAGTGCTGGAACTCCTCCATGCGCTGGCTGCATGACTTCTTCTCCTGCAGCGCCGCCATGTCCCAGGTCTCAGGCCTCCCCTCTGGCTCCAACTCAGATGAGCCCAGAAACCCTCCCCAGGGCCTTATAGTCTCCCTGAGAGGTCACTGGCACCAGGAAGTGCTATCAGCCCTCAGGGATCGCCTCTCCAAACACAGGGGAGGGTCCCCTGGCGGCCAGCAGCACGCTCTGGCTATCACTCCCTCTGCCCTTCCCAGGCTCCGTCCCAGGTGCCTCGCAGATGCCCTTGGCCGGTGACTTTGTTCTGATAGCGACCAAGGGGAAGTGGGTCCTTGTGTGACCGGCGTTTGCCAGCCCTGCCTCTTATCTCCTTCAGGAGGTAAAACACGCAGGCCAGAGATCAGGGCCCACCACCCCGAGCCCGTCGGGATGGCTGTGGGGTGCCTGAGAAGGGCCTGGGTGCTACCCAGGATGGGCCTCATAGCCATGTTCTCCTGACAGTTTGCCACCCACCACCGGCAGGTGGAGGGGACTCAGACTGGGACAAGGCCTGTGGGAACAGCACGTGAATGAGGCCAGAGGTGTGGTGACAAGCGGGGTCTCTCCTCTGTTGGTCCCATGGGGACAACGTCCTCCTGCCCCTGGGTGGAGGTGGGATTTGGGCCGCTTTAGGATTTCTTGTGTCTGTGGGAGAATTCCCGGCCGTGTTTCTGGAGGTGCCTCTCAGCACGCCACGTGCTCAGGGCCTGGCATTGTGCTGAGGCACTGACATGGTGGGGCTCGTTGCCCGGAGACTCTGCCTTTCGTACGCTCCCAGTGGGCCCTGTGGACAGTTGAGGGGCTGCATTGAGGGTCCAGGTGAGCGGATGTGTATGGCAACTCATCGGGGCTACAGATACAGATGCCTGCTCCCACCTTGACTCTGAGGGCACCCTGGCCTTGGGGTGAGCATCGGCCGGGAAGAGCACCCCAGGTGGTCTCAATGTGCCGGCAACCCAAGAGCCCTGACCTGGAGGTCCCTGTTAAACAGGTTTGGTGTAGGTGGTGCTGTTGCTGTGTGTTGATGGAGCAGCGGCTTTGCAGGGGCGAGGGCACCGGGCAGGTGGACAGACTCAGGGTGTTTCCATGGAATCTAAGGCAAAACCTGGCTGAAATGTCAGGTGATGCAGAATCACATCTATAACTTTTCTTTCTTCTTCTTCTTTCTTTCTTTCTTTTTGTTTTTCTTTTGTACTAGGGATTGAACCCAGGAGTGTTCTACCTCCAGGGTAAGCCCCCAGCCCTTTTTATTTTTATTTTGGAACAGGGTCTCGCTAAGTTGCTGAGGCTGGTCTTGAACCTGCAATCCACCTGTCTCAGAGTTCCAAGTTCTGGGACTACAGGCGTGCACCACCATACCTGGCTGAGATTCTCTTGAACAAAATAGGGATGTTTCTGAATGTCTTTGAAGTCAGTCTTCCTAACCGAGTCTCCGAAGCAGGCATGTGTGCTGTATTGCACAGGCATTATCAGAGCGACCTCCTGCACGTGCCGGTGGGAGGAGGGGCCGGTGACCTTGGCAGGGGGCAGCCTCCCTGTAGCAACTCTGTGAATGTGGAGCTTGGTGCCCTGTAAAAACCTCAACCTCGAGCCCACCCCGCCTGGGAATACTCCCCACAACTCTAGCACACAAACTGGACAACTTAGATGAAATGGACCACTTCCTTAGGAAACACAACTCACCCAATGTTGGATAGTTTTTTTTATTCCAAACTATTTATTTATTTTTACTTTTATTGGTGCATTATAGTCTTACATCATAATATAGTTCATAGTGATAGTGACATACATGCACACAGCACTTGGTGGGTTTCCCCCGGCTCCCTGCCCACTCCCCCTTTCCCATACAGGATATTGAGATTGGCATTGGTATTCTCACATATGTACATAATGTAGATTCTCCCTCCTTCATGATTCTCCCTCTCCCCCACCCTCCCTTAGACCACATCCCTCACTCCACTGGGGTTTCTCCTTCATTATCTGAATTCCCTCTGGTATCCCGATTACTCCCTAGCTTCCGCATATGAGAGAAAACATATGACCCTTCACTTTCTGTGACTGGCTAATCTCACTTAACATAATGTTCTCCAAGTTTATACTTTTTCTTGCAAATTTTGTTCTTTATTGCTGAGTAGAATTCCATCGTGTGTATATCCCATGATTTTTGTAGTCCATACATCTGTTGATGGACACCTAGGTTGTTTCCATAATTTGGCTATTGTGAATTGTGCTGCTACAAACATGGATATACATATATTATATAATATTCTGATTTCAGTTCCTTTGGAAGGATACCCAGGAGTGGTATAGCTGAATCATATGGTAGATCCATTCCTAGTTTTCTCAAACAATAATTTTAATAGTCATATAATTATCAAGGAAATTGAATTCATGATTTAAAAATCTTCTCCCAACAAAGTAATCTCCAGTCCCAGAAGGTTTCACTGGAGAATTCTACCAAGTGTTTAGTGAGGGATTAACACCAATTTTTCACTACATCTTCTAGAAAATAAAGCAACATTTCCCAATTCATCTTTGTGTGTGTGTGTGTGTGTGTGTGTGTGTGTGTGTGTGTGTGTATGGTACTGGGGATTGAACCCAGGGACATTCTACTCTGAGCTACCCTCTTAACCCTATTTTATTTTGAAACAGGGTCTCACTAAGTTATGGAGGGCCTTGCTAGGTTGCTGAGGCTGGCCACGAAACTGATTCTTCTGTCTCAGCCACCCAAGTACTGGGATTACAAACATGTATCACCATGCCTGGCTTCCTAATTACTCTTATGAGACCAGCTATCCTGATATCAAAACCAGATAAGGACAATTCAAAAAAGAGAGCTATGGACCATCCTTAAAAATGTTGGTAAATTTTAATCCAACAACACCACGACCAAGTGGGATGCAAAGCTGGTTTAATACTAAAAAAATCAAGAGTATAATATACCACATTAACAGAATAAAGAGGAGAAACCACACAATCATATCAACTAACAAAGAAAAGGCATTTGACCAAATTCAACATCCATATATGATAAAAGCTCCCAGCAAACTAGAAACAGAGGGAAGCTTGCTCGATTTGATTGAAAGCATTGATGAACCCCTATAGCTAGTGTCACCCCAGAGGGTGAAAGCTGAGTGTGTCCACCCCCAGACTAGGAACGAGCCATAGACATATTCTCTCCTCGTTCCTATTCAACACTATACTGGAAGTTCTAGCTAGCCCAGCAGACAGGAAAAAGAAGAGCAGGCATACAGACCAGAAAGGAAGAGATAGAACTGCCCTTACTTGTGGTCAACACGATCATATATGTAGAAAACGCCCAAGGAGTTTATGAGAAAACTACAACTAACAAGTGAGCTAAGCAAGGTTGTCAGATGCAAAATAAATGTCAGAGAAATCAACTCTATTTCTATGTACTAGCAATAGACATGTGGATACCAGAATTAAAAATATATGTTAAAATGTATTAAATATACTAAACATATATATAATCGCTCCAAACAGAAATGAATACATAAGTATTAATCTAACAAAGCATGTGCATGACTCCTAAGCAGAAGCCCACACAACAGTGATGGAAGAATTAGAGATCTAAATAACAGAGATGCACGTTGTGCTCATAGGTTGGAAGACTCGACATAGTAGAGACGTAAATTCTCCCCAAGTTGATCTACAGGTTTAACATAACTCCTGTCAGAATCCAAGCAAGATTATTTGGGAAATACAGACATGATTATTCTAAAGTTTATATAGAAAGGCAAAGGAACTAGAATAGGTAAATATTTTCTTCTATATTCTGAATAGTGTCCTTTGCAAACGTTTTTGGAAAGCAATAGTACAGCAGGTCTGCTGCTTGCTTTCAGAGCTGGCTATCTAGCTACAGTGATCACAGCCATGCCACACAGCCAGAGGGAGGCCACAGAGCATCCAGATAGAAGAGAAAACCCCAAACTTGACCCACACAAATATGCCCAACTGATTTCCTACACAGGTGCAGAATAAATTCGATGGAGTAAAAACGGCCCTCTCGACAGTGTGCTGAAGCAATTGGACATTCATTGGCAAAAACAAAATATCAAAACACTTAACCTAAGACCCATACCTTCTACAAAATCAACTCACAGTGAGTCATGAACATATGTGTAAAATGTAAAAGAATAAAGCTTTAATGGGAAATACAGGAGAAAGTGTTCAGAACCTGGGCCTCAGCAGAGCGTTCTTAGACCGGGCGTCAAAGCACAAGCCAGAAGGTAAGTTGGACTTAACCACACCAAGACCTCCTGCTCCATGGAAGCCCATATAAAGAGGATGAGGAGAAGCAACCTGGAGAGAGAAGACATTTGAAAGCCACGTGTCTGACAAAGGACCAGTGTCTGGGATGCACAAGGGACTCCAAACTCAGTGGCAAGGAGCAAACGATCCAATGACACCAGGGGACATCGCCCTGGAGAGGCACTGATGGAGCGCTCGGCAGGTGCTGCGCATCGCCAGCCTCTGGGGTGCAGGTTAAAGCCGTCAAGGGATGTCACCGCACCCTGCCACAGTGTTGAAATGAAGACAGGCAGCACCAGGGCCTGCGAGGACGTGAGAGGCTGGGTCTTCCACGCTGCTGGTGGGCTGTAAAACAGGCAAGCCTCTCTCCACAACAGTTTGCCAGTTTCTTAGAAGTAAACACACAGCTAGATGCAGTGACGCACGCCTCTAATCTCTTGTGCTTGTGCTTGTGAGGCTGAGACAGAACCATCTCGGGTTCAAGACCAGCCTCAGCAACTTAGTGAGACCTTGTTTCAAAGTAAAAAATAAAAAGAGCTGGAGGTATAGCTCAGAGATAGAATGTCCCTGGGTTCAATCCTCAGTATAAAACAAACAAAAAAAAAACCCCAAACTAAAACAAACTATGCACCTACTGTATGACCCAGAATGACATTCTTGGCTGTTATCTAGAGAAATGGAAATTTATATTCACACGAAACCTACACGGCTGTTTATAGCAGCTTTATTCACCATAGCTAAAAATGGGAAACAACCCGATGCAGGGTTGCTGAAGCAGGTGACTTGTTGAACAAATCGGCACGTCCTTGCTGTGGGACACTCCTCAGAATGAAAAGGAAGGGGCTGTTGTGGCCAGAGCCACAAAGGGGTGAGCCTCCAGAGAGTTAGGCTGAGTGAAAAAGCCAGTCCCCAGAAGTGACATGCTATTCGATCCACTCATGTAGCATTCTCAAAATGGCAATACAATGGGCACAGGGGTGTGGCTACACCAGCAGCACGAGGCCAGAGGGATGGACGTCCTGTGTCCCCACTGCATGGTGTCAGGGTCCTGGCTGCCATGTTATGCTGTCGTAGCTTGTCACCACTGGGGTATCTCTACTGTTCCCCACAACCGTGTGTGAATCCACCATTATCACAAAGTAAAAAGTTGAATTAGAAAGGGTTTCCAGGGACAATGAGTTTGGGAGACGCTGCACACGTTGCCGCTGTAGAGAGCCAAGTCCACGCTCAAGTCTCTGCGTAATCTGGGCACAGGAAACATGTCTGACTTTGGAGCGTGAGCAGCCCCTTCCCGCAGGACTCCTCGGGATGAGTCCAGCGTCTCACCTCGGTCCTGACCTGCAGCTCCCATGTTGCCCAGGAGCCTGTTGGAGGTGCGGGTCTGAGCCCCACCTGGCCACTGAGCTCGGGCAGGCTGGGAATGCAGCAGAGGCTGCCCTGTGTGAGAAGCGCCGTGAAAACCACTGTTCCTTTGACCCTGATGGGGGAGCGATGGTGGCTGGCCCAAGGTCACCTGCTGCTAAGTGGCAGGGTGAAGGTGGGGCTTGAGGCGCAGGGACATGGAATGTTGTTCACCTCAAATATTTACTCACCGATCCACCTGCGTAGCCCTTGCTAGGAGACTGTGGGACGGTGGCTGTTTCCGCCACCTCACACTCTGGAGGGCCCTGTGTCCACTGCAGAGCCCTTGAAACCCCCAAGAAGAGGTGGCTGGGCTGGCCTGTCCTCCGCCTCTCCGGGCTCCTGCATTCCTCTTCCAAGCCCTCCATTCCCTCCCCTCTGACAGCTGGAACCATTCCCTGCTCCCCAAACCATTACTGAGCACCTGCTGTGCACTAGAACAAGACAGACAAAGCCTTGCCCCTCGGGGTGTCACTCCTGTGACTCTGCCATCCCCACTGTGTGCCCCGTGTGCCCAGCTGTGTCTCAGGGTGTCCTGTGTGCCCAGGTGTGTCTTGGTGTGTCCTGTGTGCCCAGCTGTGTCTGAGGGTGTCCCATGTGAGCAGGTGTGTCTTGGTGTGTCCCGTGTGCCCAGCTGTGTCTCAGGGTGTCTTGTGTGCCCAGGTGTGTCTTGGTGTGTCCCGTGTGCCCAGCTGTGTCTCAGGATGTCTTGTGTGCCCAGGTGTGTCTTGGTGTGTCCCGTGTGCCCAGCTGTGTCTGAGGGTGTCCTGTGTGCCCAGGTGTGTCTTGGTGTGTCCCGTGTGTCCAGCTATGTCTGAGGGTGTCCCATGTGAGCAGGTGTGTCTCATTTTGGTGTGTCCCTGGCTCCTTTCTTCTGCTCCTGCATGTGTCCGGGATCTACAGCTCCCTGGTCCTGTGTCACCTGTGCTGTCTTATGTGATCCTGCTTTGAGGAAAGCGATGTGGAGTGGGTTAGTGGGTTGCCAGCGCACGTCTGTGGCCTACGGGCCCTGGAAGCTACTTGCTGTCACCTGTGCTGTCTCCTGCGATTCTGCTTTGAGGAAAGCCATGTGGAGCGGGTTGCCAGCGCACGTCTGCAGCCTACGGGCCCTGGAAGCTGCTTGCTGTGGGGTTTCCTGTCTAGACTCCTGCCACCAGGAGGTTTGCTTCTCACTTGCTATTTTCTTAAAGATAAGAAGGGAACAGTGAGAGAACAGTCAGCTCCTTCACGGCGACGCTGTCTCTGGGGGCTTCCCTCTGGCTCAGGCCTGATCCTGCAGGGAAAGAGGGTGTGACAGGCAGCTCAGAGTGCGCCAGCTCACGGGCCCTGGGGTGTGTCCTTCCTCAGGCGGTCTGCTGAAGAGAGGCGCCAAGCCAACAGGCTGGCTAAGCCGATTTGGAGCAGCTTAAGGGATTGTCTTTTTCTGGCATCTGCTGGTGACCCCTGGGGTGTCCTCCATGACCCTGGGGCTGGGATTTAGCCGGGTGCTGCGTCAGCCTTGGGCTTCCCGGGGCTTCCCAGCGGGTCCCCAGGCATCCTTGCCTGGGCCAGGACGTCTTCCCTGTCCCTCAAGGGCAGGAACAGGCCACAGGCCAAGGGCATCAGGTCAGGCCTGCTCTGGTTGTGGAAGTACTGGCTTGGCCTCAGCTGATGGCTCCCCATGACTGACACGGGCAGGAGGAAGCGGCAGGATGGATTTCGGGTCCTTGGAGACTGTGGTGGCCAACTCTGCCTTCATCGCCGCCCGGGGCAGTTTTGATGGCAGCAGTGCCCCGTCCTCCCGGGACAAGAAGTACCTGTCCAAGCTCCGGCTGCCCCCGCTGTCCAAGTGCGAGGGCCTCCGGGACAGCCTCAACCTGGATTTCGAGAGCCTGTGCTCCGAGCAGCCCATCGGCAAGCGGCTCTTCCAGCAGTTCCTGAGGACGGACGAGAGGCACGTGCCGGCCTTGGAGCTCTGGCAGGACATCGAGGACTACGACACGGCCGATGATGACCTGCGGCCACAGAAGGCGCAGACCATCCTGGCTGAGTACCTGGAGCCCCAGGCCAAGCTCTTCTGCAGCTTCCTGGACGAGGGGACCCTGTCGAAGGTGAAGGAGGGCCCGGCAGGGAGCCAGGACGGGCTCTTCCAGCCCCTGCTGCAGGCCACGCTGGCGTACCTGAGCCAGGCGCCCTTCCGGGAGTACTTGGACAGCCTGCACTTCCTGCGGTTCCTGCAGTGGAAGTGGCTGGAGGCCCAGCCCATTGGGGAGGACTGGTTCCTGGACTTCAGGGTCCTGGGGAAAGGGGGCTTCGGGGAGGTGTCCGCCTGCCAGATGAAGGCGACTGGCAAGATGTACGCCTGCAAGAAGCTGAACAAGAAACGGCTGAAGAAGAGGAAGGGGTACCAGGTGAGCAGCCGCAATGCGCCGGGCAGAGGAGATGCCCCGGGGCTCAGGCAGTCCGGGGCCTGAGGGGTCCACTGAGGTGCCCGTCCAGCTCTGCACACACCTGAGCTGCTGGCACGGTGCCCTGGATGTTGGCTCAGGCTTGCGCAGTCCTTGTTGGGTTCCTGGTTTGTTGGTCTCCACACATCAGGGGCACGCTTGAGGGGGGAGCCCTCGTGGGGAGGCTGCTCAGGGTTTGCTCTCTGTAGTCTTTACCCTGCACAGTGACAGAGGACGCAGGAAGAACAGAGGCAGGACTCTGTCAGCCCTGTTTACTGCAGCAGAACCTGTCTGGATGCAGAATTGCTTTTCCTGAATACGGTTTTCCGGGGGTGGGAGCAAGTGGACGGCACATGCAGGCCGCTCCCCGTCTGACCTGTCCCCCTCCCTCACTGGTGCCAGTGTCCAGCTAGGGCAGGATCAGCAAAAGCTGCTCAGTGTCCAAGGGACACGGCTCCATGGCCCCTGGCCGCTGCAACACCACAGCACAGAGGGTGGACGGGGCTTTCAGGGCTGGACAGCAGCTACCGCAGGCCACTCGCACCAGGCACTACCGGCACCTGGCTGGGCAGGGCTGGGGGCCAGCCTCTCGGGCGTGAGCGACTGGTCCTCATGCTAGTTCAGTCATACTTTTTTTGTGTGTGGTTCTGAGGACTGAACCTGGGGGCTTTCTACCTTTGAGCTCCTGTTTTATTTTTATTTTGAAATAGGTTCTCACTAAGCTGCAGAGGGCCTTGCTAAGTTGCTGAGGCTGGCTGCGAATCTGAAATCCTCCTGTGTCAGCCTCCCAGATACTAGGATTATAGGTGTGTACCACCACGCCCGGCCCCGACCCTATTTTTAAAGTTTTTAGTTGGAAACAGGGTCTCACTAAGTTGCTGAGACTGGCTGCGAACCTGCAATCCTCCTGTCTCAGCCTCTCAAGTACTGTGTTCCACCATGCCCGGCTCCAACGGTACTTTTTAAAGAACAGCTTTATTGAGACATATTTTACATATCAGGTCACCCACCTGGAACTCCAGTTTTAGCCCAGTGAGCAGAGGCCTCGCTCGGCTTCAGTGTCCCAATGGGTCTTAGTGCAGAGTGGGATCAGGACCTGCTATCCTCGTCCCATTCACAGATGGGACCTCACAGCGTTCAGAATAAGAACAATGAAGCTGAGCTGCAGGATGCAGAGGTGTGGCAGGACAGGGATACAGGAAGGAAGGGCAGGGGGAGCAGGTATAGCACAGGGGTCTGGTGCTGATGTGAGCCCCTTGCTGGAGCTGGCCCAGGGGGCCCGAGCCCATGTAGATTCATGCGTTGGTATCCTCTGCAGAGTGGGTGGTAAGGTAGGTTTAGGTTACTTCAACTGCTTTTTGAAAACCGGGTTCAAAGCCCAGGGCAGCCTGCTCCTGTCGTGTGGCAGCATGGCCCAAACCCAGTGCCCACCCAGCTCTGCCTTCCAGGGTGCCATGGTGGAGAAGAAGATCCTGGCCAAGGTGCACAGCAGGTTCATCGTCTCCCTGGCCTACGCATTTGAGACCAAGACTGACCTCTGTCTGGTGATGACTATCATGAACGGGGGTGACATAAGGTAAAGGGCTGTGCACACCTGGGGCTGGCCGCGGCCTGCCGTCTGTGGACGGGCCTGTGCCCTTTGGGAGTCTGCTCTGGGCGCTGGCACTCGAGTCACTATGCCCTCAGCCACATCGGGTAGGAGCTTGGGGGTGGCCTGTGCCATATTGGTCTCTGGTGCATGCCTGCACTGCCCCCACTGGGTGGGGGAATGGGCTTGGGGGTGCGTGGTGCTGGCCTTGACTCACGCCTAGGTTGGACTAGCTCTGAGGCTGGCTCCTGGGCAAGTCGGGTCTCCAGCTCTTGGAGGGAAAGGCCTCTGCTAGCTGGGTGACCTAACCGCCCTTTACCTCAGATGAGGATGCACACCAACATCAGAGGGCGTTGGGGGCCTGTTGACGCAGGGGAGGCGCTGGTGCGTCTGCACACGTGGGGTCCCAAGGAAGGGAGCTGCCATTGGAGACCTTGCTTTAACACCTCTTCTCGGGCTGCATTTCCATCCTGGCTGGCTGCCTGTTGTCCAGATGAGGAGCCTGAGGTCCAGACGAGCAACCATGCAGGGCGGGGGAGGGGAGGAGAAGGGTGGCGGCAAAGGTGGGCACTGTGGCATGTGGGGAGGACAACTGCACAATGCACAGGTGCCACGTCCATCTCACCTGTTTCTTTATGGCTCCGGGTCTGCACCACTCTCCCTGCTGCTGAGACTCTCACCACTTTTCAGTGGTGGTGTTGCCTTGTGAGATGTTGGCGAGCATGAGAAAGGGCGGACCTGGGGGAAGAAGCTGCTGCAGGTCATACAGGGGTTCAAGGTTGGGTGAGACGGCCTGCAGGTGCCTAGACTGGGAGCTGCATTAGCCTCAAGGGACCAGGGCTGCGCATCCAGCACCTCCCACCCCCAGCCTTGTGGTGGCTTCCTGAGTGTGGGGTCAGGGAGGAGAGCCATGGTTAGGTACGGGGAAGCTGAAGCCATGGTTGCTGGGCTCCTCCTGATGTACCCTGCGGCCAAGCCTCACTGTGTCCTCATCAAGCCCGGGGCACATGCCTCCTGTGTGGTCTGCTCCCAGGTACCACATCTACAACGTGGACGAGGAGAACCCCGGCTTCCCGGAGCCGCGCGCCATCTTCTACACGGCCCAGATCATCAGCGGCCTAGAGCACCTGCACCAGCGGCAGATCGTCTACCGTGACCTCAAGCCCGAGAACGTGCTGCTGGACAACGACGGTGAGGCCCGGGGCTGCTTGAGCCGTCAGCTCCCCAGCCGCTAGGCAACCATCGCTCTGTGTGGAGGCGGAGGCGCAGCACAGCAGGCAGCTGGGGGCACACCTTCCCAGGCACCACCGCGTGTAGAACTGTTAGAAACAGCCAGGAGTCTGGCCACAGCCCCACCTCGCTGTCTGCCTGTGCCTGCACATGACTAGGCGCCACGCTTGAGCGGGACAGAGACGAGCTTCAGGCTCCCTGTGTGGAGGTAGCGAAGGTGCAGACACTTGTGCTGTGGCCGCAGAGCACGAAGCGCCTAGAGCGAGGAAGCGAGGGGGGCGCGGCCTGGTGGGTTCCACCCGGCCGCCTGCTGCTGGCCCTGTGGCCCTGGGCTCTCTGCAGTCAGGCCAGGGAGGGTGTGTGTGTGGGGCATGCGTGTGCGTGTATATGTGTGTGTGGCATGTATGTGTGTGCTATGTGTATATGTGTATATGTGTGCTGTGTGTGGTATGTGTGTTGTGTGTATATGTGTGTGTGCTATGTGTATACGTGTATGTGTGTGTGGCATGTGTCCTGTGTATGTGCTATGTGTATATGTGTGTGTGGTGTGTGTGTATGTGTGTTATGTGTGTGACGTGTGTGTGGTGTTTGCACAGAGATGACTGTGGCCCTGGCTCTAGGCGCCTTCTTTCTGCGGAGCCTCGTGTGACCTCAGCCCATGTTTGCTTTCAGGCAATGTCAGAATCTCTGACCTTGGGCTGGCCGTGGAGCTGAAGGACGGGCAGACCAAGACCAAGGGCTACGCAGGGACCCCAGGTGAGACCCGAGAGCAGCAGGCAGGGGAGGCTCAAGGAGAGGTGTGGTCGGCTTCTCGGGCTAATGGCGTGTGGGTCTCATGGCCTGGCTGTGAGAGGGACTCCGTGTCCTCCATAGCACACAGCCTCCATTAGGCTTTGCCCAGCAGCTCAAGAGCCTGGCGTCCTCTGCAGGGACAGCCCCAAGCTGCCCTCTGTGCCTCAACGGGGGGCAGCGGATGGGACCAAGACTGCATGGGCTCATGACAATTGGCAGGATGAGTTTGTCCAGAGCTCCCAATGGAGGGGGGTCAGAACCCTGAGGGTTTGTGCCATGGGTCACCCCGCAGAGCGAGGGGCGGGACTTACCCCATCTAGCACAGCTTTAATAAACCCCCAGGGTGTTCACCAACAAGCGGTGTGTGCATCTGTGTGCACACATGCATGAGCTTGTCTGTGCGTGCATATGTCTGTGCGCATACACAGGCTTTACGCCTCTATGTATACATATGTCTATGCACATATGTCTATGTGTGTCTGCGTGTGCATGCTTGAGACCAGCATGTGTGCATGGGCATGCATGGGTCTGGTGTATGTAACTGCACACGCATGGCAGACCCTGCTCCCATCCCATTCATTTCCTCTTGTCCTCCCCCTGGGCAGGGAAGGAGGCAGCTCATGCAGCGGAGGGAAGAGCCGCGTCAGGTGGATGGGGCATATTCCAGGCCCGTTGTTAGTGGCCATGTGACCTTGGGTGATTTAACCTCTCAGAGCCCCTGGTTCTAACGTATCCCAGGGGCTTGTGGTAAGGATTTACTGTGGCCATTTGCCAGATGACTTGAGCAATAGCCATGCCTGCCTTCAGTACTGCCTCTGTGTTCTTGATAGTTGTGTCCGCCTTTCTTCTGATGGGACGGTTCCCCTCTTCCCTGCGTTGTTGTGACTTTGCAGAGAAGGCCCTGCCCCTGAATTCAGGATTGGTCAGAGAGGAGATTCAGGTCCTGCTTTGTGCAGGGGGAATCCCCAAATGCATGTGTTCAGGGCACCGTCTGTCTGTCCCCAACACCATGGTGGCCTGTCCCCACGGGCAGCCTGACTGGGGAAGGGGCATCTCGATGGGGGCAAGAGATGCTGCCCCTCAGTTTTGAGGAAGGATGAGTCCCTGTGGCCTCCCTGCGGGGGCATTACGCCTGTCTGGCTGTAGGGTTCAGTAGCCGTTGGGTGCCGAGAGCTCCATAGGAGGTACTGCGGTGATGGGGGGTCTGAGAAGAATGTTCTGGAAGCACTTCAGCCTGAGCAGTCCCCCAGCCCAGTGAAGCCTCAGCTGCACCTGCCTTCATGAGACAGTCAGGCCCCATTCTGTCTGCAGATGGAGGGGCATCCCTCCAATCTCCTTGCCCAGCACTGGGTGTGATGGCCCAGATGGCCACCAGAGGGCGCCATCGCCAGCACTGGCTCACTGGGAACCCCAGGTGGACACAGTACTCTGTGGACAGCGTGTGCGGCCATCACCGAGCATATCAGGAACCAGGCTCTGCTGTGACCCTGCCCAGTGCCCTGGAGATGCTGAAGCGAGAGGGCCGGGTGTCCAGCAAAGCCACGAGCTCCCTTCCAGTGGCTGTCTCCTTCCTTTGTGGCCTCCCAACTGCGGCCTCCCAGCTCAGGCCCCTCCCATAGCAGGAGGTGTATAACCGCCCATTGTTGACTGTGAGCAGGAATCCACATGGCGCCGTTCGCAGTGCTGCTGCTGGCATCTGGTGCTGCAGAGGACGGTTACCGCTCCGCCTCCGCGTCCAGCCAGGAGGGGGAGCTGTAGCAGAAGAGTTGTAAGCCGACTGGACAGACGCCTCCACCTTCACACTCCCGCACCTGAACATCCACAGCACCTGCTTCACTGCGGGTCCTCGTCAGGCCGGCTAGCAGGAAGATGCGTCCTCCAGGCCACACTGTGTGGAACGGTCCAGAAGGCCCCGGCCGCTGTCCCAAAAGGTGACCAGCTTCCTGCTCCTGGTGGTTACTTTTGGACTATCCAGAGTCTAAAAACTGGTTTCAATCTAGAAGTTGTGAACAATTCCTTCTCACAGCATCCGAGCAGAAATCAGGATGATAATCTAGTGGCTGAACAGGAAGAATGTAGGGAGGTCCACTCAGGGCCCCGGGGCTCATGGGGCTTGATTCCTGTGAATTCTTGGGGAACGTGGCTCTGTGTCCTGCTGGTGTGAAGGTGCTACAGGACTGCCTCCCTCAGGAGCCGAAGGACCAGGAGGTCTCCAGCAAATAGACCCAGGGGCTTCACAGAATTCAAGCTGACCAGGTGGACCATATGAACTGGCCTGCCATCACTGTGACGGGTAGGACCCTCGCAAGCAGCAGTGAGGAGCAGGAGGCTGTGAGTCCTGCTTGGGGTAGACACAGTGCATGGCCCCACAGAACCGGCTCAGGGTGAGCGACCGAGGCCTGAAACTCCCTGGAACCTGCATGCCTGCCTGCCACATCTCCACTCTCTGGGGACAGCTCCTTCTGTCTGGAGGGCAGGGGTCCAACACACGGTGGCCCAGAGCACAGGAGCCAAGATGGCTGATGGTCAGTGTCCTGTGTTCCTGCAAGTCACCTGCATCCTTGTCTGTAAAATAGCCACAAGCACCCCTGGGCAGGTACATAGCTTTGGGAGCTGCTGTGTGTCCAGCACCTGTAGAAGGCTGGAGGAGGCCACGCTGTGTGGCGCAATTGTCCCTGAAGGGCCTGGGTCATGGCTGGCAGGTGACACCAACTCCAGGTCTGCAGATAGTGCAGGCCATCCAGGAAGAGGCCAAGGTGCTGCCCAGGAAGGGAGATGAGGAGGGCGCCTTGGGAGAGCAGGGGTGCATCCACCCTGTCCTGGAGGCTGGGCCCAGGGAACAGCAAGCTGAGGACCAGCCATGCTGGGTGGGTAGCGGCTGGGCCCTGCCTCATCCTGGTCAGCCCTGGCTGGAGGCTTCCCTGGCTGTCCTAGCCCCTCTGCTGGGGAAAGGAGCCACAGTAAGGAGGCCAGAGTGTGAGCCTGCCCAGAAGAGGCTGGGGAGGCTTCTGGCTGCGTGGGAGTCCTGAGAAGGCCAGGTGAAGCCCCCCAGGGAGCAGATGGAGGGAGAGACCTTGATTTCACAGACCAGACAGGTGTGAGCTCAACACAGCTTCTAGCAGCAACCCAGAACAAGTTACACAGGATGTCTGTGAGCCCCGGAGGAGGTGTGGAGCTCACCACGGAGCAGCAGATGCGTGAGCCGGCCCAGCATCGTAGCTCTTCCCCACAGGCTGGCCTGGGAGTCCATGGATGGAGCAGGAAGGGCACTGTGGATTTGGTGAGGTCTTTGGAAGTAGCCCTCAGACATCCTCACAGACAAAGCTGGTGCCTGAGCACACCTGTTATTTGACAGGGCCGTGGGGGATGTCACTAGAAACATAAACCCATGGGGATAGTGGAGAGGGGCAGAGAGGTGAGGACCCCAGCACCATGGCTAGTAGCCAGCCCCAGCCTCAGGATAGTGAACAACTCACTTGTGGCAGTGCCCCAGGCATCCCCAAATCACCCACCACAGATGCGTCTGGAGGGACAGGAAGGCAGCCGGCCGCTGGGCGGTTGTGTGGCTGCACCTCCCGATCATCCACCCGTGAGGCAGGAGGAGAGACCACATCCACCCGCAGAGGCAGGATCTCTAAAGAGGAACAAACAAACAAAAGGAACATTTAGAGAGCTTACAAACTATGGTAGAAATGAAACACTCCAAAGAAGATCTGAAAGATAAACTGATTTGTTCCAGAAAGTAGATTGAAGTACAAAAAGATGAAAAATAGGAGAGAAACATAAGAAAACTGAAGACTAGACCAGAAAGTCAATGTTTGAACCATAGTCAGACCAAAGAGAGAACAGAACAGAATAGAATAGAAAGTCTCCAGGATGGACGACATGAAAACACCCCAGCGACGGCCACAGACTTCCACGGACAGCCCCGTGACAGTCAGCACAAAGGCACCAGCCTCTAGGAGCGACCAGGTCTGTCCCGGAAAGTCAGGGGCCAGGTGGGGTTGGCCTCCCGAGGAAGACAGAGGACTACATCTCAAAAGCCCGGGAAGCGCTCGGCCTAGGACCCACCCGGCCAAACCATCGTCAGTATTGAGATGAAATAAAGGCGTTTTCAGTAGGAACACTCTTGCAAACGCGGCTCCCTGGGGCGTTTCCTCAGCGAGCCATTGACGGAAGAGGTGGAAAACCAGGGTAGCGAGTCACAGGCTTCCGGACGCTGGCAGCTCCAGGCTCCTGCACACGCCGGTCCAGGAGAGAGAAAGGGCTCTCATGGGCCGACGATGAAGTATTTGCTGTCAAACACGATGGGGACAGAGAACTGTCACAGGATGTAGCATTGAATTGGTGATAGGAACACAGGAAGCTAAATAAATGGAGAGAAGACAATGTCATCCGAGAGATCCAAGACAATTTGTAGGCAAGGAAACCTATCGGGGATTAGTTTTGGGCTGGGCTGGGAGTGGCGTTGGGTCAGCATTGACCAGGGGTGATGTCTTAGAGGGAAGAGGTGGTGCACATGGCGCTGGAGGGGGACGGCCTTGAACTGCTCTCCAGAGGGGATGTCAGTGGGAGCCCCGGCGCCACAGCATGGGTGTTGCTTGGGGAACACAGAATGGTCAGTGGAAGTGTTCCCTCACCTGGAGGGGAGCGAGGGGGAGAAGGGTCAGGATGCGCCTCTGCTGCAGGACAGGCTTGTTACAAAAAGACAACCAGCTGGGCTGGGGGCGGGTCTGCCCCGGCTTCGAAGGGTGGAGAGCAGCTGGGAGCTCAGGACTGGTGCTGGAGCCTGGCTCGGGCCGTTCCCATCACCCTATCCTTGGGAGCACTCCCTCTCAGAGGCTGTTTCCCTCGTTGCCTCTCTGCGTTCTGAAGATGCAGTGAGACCAGTGTGCATCTACCCTTGGTAGGTGCTGTGGGCCAGCTGTAGCCAGCGTCCTTGCAGCTGTGTCAGCTGGGGACGAGGCCTCCTGAGACTTCCTATGCTGTGTCCCCAGCTGTTGGGACGCCTGGCTCATTTGGCTTCCGACCCTTGTAGAAAGAAAGTTGGCCAGGAGGCCAGGCAGTGCCTGGCTGCGCCCATCATACCCACCATCACACGTGTGTTTTGCACTACTCCTGGGTCTGAGATTCCAGAGAGGGAGAGGAGACCTCACACCATGTGTAGAGCAAGGATTCCATCCAGCGTCAATTTCCCCCCAGGGGTGTCGGCCGCGCAGTGAGACCTGGTTGCCTGTCACACTGGGGGTTCCATTGGCATCCAGTGGGTGGAGCCCAGGCTGCAGCTGGCTGGATGTCCTTCGACACAGAACTTTCTGTCCCCAAACGTCAGCAGTGCTGAGCCCTGGGGTAGTGGGGTGGGGTGATTGCCACCGAGGGCAGCCGTATCTCTGAACCAGCATGTTGGTGTCCGGCAGGCTTCATGGCCCCCGAGCTCCTGCGTGGTGAGCAGTATGACTTCTCCGTGGACTACTTTGCCTTGGGTGTCACGCTCTACGAGATGATTGCAGCCAGAGGACCTTTCCGAGCCCGAGGAGAGAAGGTGGGCGCTGCCTGGCAGGGCTCTCTCAGTGGTCCCGGCTGGGTGGGACCCGACATCTCTGCCCCCAAGGCAGACCTGGGTGTGCCGGGGACCACGGGAGGGGCACAGGCTCACACCTGGGGTCTTGCTCCCGGGCGATGTTCTGTCTTGAGGGTGGTGTCACAGGCCCACTGCCGGCGAGTCTGTGCCTGTTAGATCCTGAAGGCTGCAGGTGGAGCTGCCAAAGGGGCCAAGGGAGTTCGAATCCACTCTCTTGTCCCAGAGGGAGCAGTGGGAGAAAGCCCCCCAGCAGAGGCGCACCACCCTCCCCCTTGAGTGTGCCTTCCCACGGTTGGCCCTTCCAGGAGGAGGCATGGGATGTGTCCCATGGTGGCACTGGACACTAATTCAGGACACAAGGTTGGGGACCTTGCCAAGCCCTGGCCAGGAGCAGCTCCCCAGCTCCCTGGGGCAGCCAGGCCACTGCTCATGGGATGTGGGTCATGGTGGCTCACGCCCTGGGACAGGCTCACTGCTCTTGGTGTCAGTAGAGCAAGCTCTGTTCCTCCCGGGACACCAGGAGCCACTGCCCAACATGGGCACAGAGCTGTCCTGAAGGTTCTGCAGGAGGAGGACATGCAGGGGCCTGTGCCTCTGCTCACCCTGGCTCTGCTCGCTCCCTCTCTCTCTGGATGCCCCTGGCTCTCTAGCCACTAGAACCACAAATAAAGAGAACACCAGGAGGCGCTAGTCCCCCACTCCAGACTGACAAAGCCAGCAGGTCTGGCTTGGTCCCTTAGGCAAGTGTGGACTGACAAGCTCAGAGGCCCTGTGGCTGAGGGAGGGACTAGAACAGAAGCCAGGCCAGAGTCCTGCACGTCCAGCCCTGATGGGAGCACGTCCACTGGCTCCCGGAGCCTTTAGATGAGCCCCACCCTGCACCTGTCTGGGGTCCTGGTCCTGCACAATGATGGAAGAGCTGACTTCCAAAGCCCTGGCTGGCCAGGGTTCACAGGAGTCCTGCAAGCCACAGGCGTTCTGCCTCCACAACCCCACCAAGGTGATGGAGCCGTGGCAGCACGATGGGGGCTCCACAGGTGGCCAAGCTAGCTGTCCACACTGCGCCACATGAGGGGTCTTTGTGGTGGTGGGCTGTGCCTCAGTAGAGCTGAGTAAAATGCACACGCACTTATGAGATTTCCACCTCATTAGACGGGTGTAGAAGAGAGAGGGTCTCTGCACCCACTGCAGTCTGCAGCGCCAACTTTTATTTCTTGTTATTCTTTTTTGGAATGGAGCGGTTATGTAACCGTGCTGATACGTCAACCAGAATTCCCTAAGCATTCCTGTCCCGGCTTTGGCACGGGGGTTTCAGCTCTTGTATTTCATTCCTTTGGCCTGAGATGAGCCTTCAGATGCCGCACACCTGGGAGGGAGAGTGCCCAGGTGCTGCAGCGAGTGTGGGGCCGGGCACCTGGGGCTAGGGTGACAGTGCCCCCCACCTCCCCCAACCTACAGGTGGAGAACAAGGAGCTCAAGCAGCGGATCATCTCGGAGCCCGTCAAGTACCCAGACAAGTTCAGCCAGGCCAGCAAGGACTTCTGCGAGGCGCTGCTGGAGAAGGACCCCGAGAAGCGCCTGGGCTTCAGGGATGGGTCCTGCGACGGGCTGCGGGTCCATGCCCTCTTTAAAGACATCAGCTGGAGGCAGCTCGAGGCTGGTACTGTCAGGCGCTACGGGCCAGGGAGGGCCTGGGGCGGGTCTGTGCTTCCCGGCCCTCGATGGCCTGCCCTGTCCAGAGGACACGAGGTCGGCAGAGCAGGGGTGCCCATGTGACCCCGGTGCCCTCAGCCCCCAGTGATGCCACCTGACCCTCTACTCACCTGCAGTGCACCTGAGACTGGGCACGGAGGTCGGGAGGGGAGGTGCCAGCTATGACCCCAAGTCAGGCCTGCTGCGTTTCACTCCCACACCCCTGCGCCCTGAAGGGGCCGAGGTCCAGGTGAGGCAGGCCCTCACCCTGTGCAGGAGAGGCTCATTCACCACTGCAGATGTGGCCACGATGTAAGCATGGGACGCTGCATGTGCCTGTGTGTGGCACGCGTGTGTGTCCCCCTCTGTGTCCCTGTGTGTCCGTTCCTGTGTTACCTGCTGGTAGGTGTGCCTGTGTCTGTGAGCATGTGTATGTGTGTGTGTCTGTGCATACGTGTGCTTGCCTGTGTGTGTGTATGTATGTACGTGTCCATGTGTGTGCCCATGTGTGTGTGCCCATGTGTGCGTGTCCATGTGCATCTGAAAGGGGGACATATAGGATGTGACCACACCTCCAGCAGCCTGGGGGGAGTTGGACTTGGTTCATAACATCAATGTGGTCAGCTATGTCATGGGATGGGAGCTGAGGGGTGGTGGCGAGTAGGAGCTGCCCCAGAGGAGAAGCCACTGCTGGGGGAGGGTCCAAGCCGCTGGTCTGAGGTGGGCTCCAGGTGGGAGAGTCATGAGGACAAGGGCCCCAGGAGGCCCTGTGTCAGGATGGACGCTGGGCCAGGAGGCTGAAGACTGTCGTCCATGGGGCCAGGTGGGTCCTGGCCATGCAGAAAGGAAGGCGGGGGTTGAGAGTTTGAGTGGGGGGTGTTGGAGAAGCATATGGAGCCAGGGGAGAGTCCACGGCCAGGGAGGCTGGCCTGGCCACTGCAGGGTCTGCTGGGAACCCAGGCCAGCAGGGCTCCCCAAGACAGGGTCAGTGCACACTGAGAGGAGGCTGGGGCTGGAGGCTGGGGGTCTACACAGCGCAGCCATCGAGGACGATGTTCTGCGTCCTGTAGCTCCAGGCACTTAAAGAGAAGCTGCCTGGGAGGGTGGATGTGGCATTTTGTTCCCAACTGCATGGTGACGCCTGCCTGGGGTCAGACCAATGCTCTGGTCCTGGGGCCACAGAGAGGTTGGGGGTGACTCGCAAGGGGCTGAGGGTCCCAGCACAGGGGTTGGAGCTAGAGCACTGCTCATGAGGAGGCTGGGGTCAGGGTCTGGGAGCCTGCAGGGATAAGGGCTGAGATTCTCACCTACACCGCGGGCTCTCCAGCTCCATCCATCCAACACTTGAGACCTGACTATGTGGGCTGGGGTCTGCTGAGAGGCACTGGATCTCTCTGTTGGCCGCTAGGACCCTCCCCCAAAGAACAGCAGGTGCCTTTCTAGGGATCTGGGGTCCTTTGCCTGGGCAGCCCTTCCTTACCGCGTGCGTCTCTTGTCCATGTTTCCTGTCTCCTCACAGGGATGCTGATTCCTCCCTTCATCCCAGACTCCAGGACTGTCTACGCTAAGAACATTCAGGATGTAGGTGCCTTTTCCACGGTCAAAGGTGTGGTCTTTGACAAGGCAGATACAGAATTCTTCCAGGAATTTGCCTCCGGCAACTGCCCCATTCCCTGGCAGGAGGAGATGATCGAGACAGGCATCTTTGGGGAGCTGAATGTGTGGCGCCCCGATGGGCAGATGCCCGATGACATGAAGGGGCTCCCTCTGGCAGAGGCGGCCCCCGCACCCAAGTCAGGAATGTGTCTGGTCTCCTAGCCAAGCTTCCTGGGAGAAGCAGGGAGCCGGTGCGTGGGGAAGGGAGGCCAGCAGGCTGCATGGCTGCCATGCCCACGGCACACAGCACTCTCCTTCCAGTCCCCTGCCTGTGGCCACATTTCCCCACGGCTCAAGGAAGAGAGGCCCACACGGGAACAGAGCAGCTTGGCTACTAGCCCGGGAGTCAGGAGCCTCCAAATGGGCAGTCCACTTCTTTTGCCCCATTTTACTCAAGACAGACAAGAAAAATGTTCCGGATGGAATAAGCCAATAGTCTATGAACATGCAAAGAGCTTGTGTAGTCCGACCGTGGTTTTGGACAGAATAGGCAACGTTGAGGTCTGAAGCCCATGTTCAGCGCAGGCCAGCCCAGATCCCTCAGTGGGAGGCCTGCCCTTGGCTACCCCAGGGTTGGCAAACTGTGGCCCACAGGCGCTCGCACGCCCTGGGGAGGCTGGACTCCTTGCCTGGCCTGGCCTCCCCAGTCACAAGCCCTGGTTGCCATCTGCACTTTGGGAACTCCCACTTGGATAAGTGGAGTCTTGCTAGAGTGGGAAAGATGGAGCCTCGCCGGGCTTAACTGAGAGTCACTGCCTCTCCCCAGGTGGGCTTGGACGGCCAACAGTATGTGTGGTGGACGCCATGTCCTCAGTTAATACAAAGTGTGGTAGATGCCTGTGTCCTCAAACAGTGCCGTGTGCAGTGTGCAGTCCATGTCTTCAGTTAGCACCGATTGTGATGGATGCCATGTCCTCAGTCAATACAATGTGTGGCGGACACCCATGTTCTCAGACAATGCCACATGTGGTGGATGCCCGTGTCCTCAGTCAATCTATGTGTGATGGATGCCTGTGCCCTCAGACAGTGCCACATGCAACATGCGCTGGATGCCTGTGTCTTCAGTGGATGCCTGTGTCCTCAGTCAATACCACGTGGGGTGTATGCTCATGTTCTTAGACTATGTCACGTGTGATGGACACCTGTGTCTTCAGTCAATACCACGTGGAGTGTATGCTCATGTTCTTAGACTATGTCACGTGTGGTGGACACCTGTGTCTTCAGTGGATGCCTGTG